>CAUYRH010071774.1:0-44905 GCA_963574655.1 Perodicticus potto
TTTTTTGAGACAGAGCCTCAAGCTGTCACCCTGGCTAGAGTACGTGGCATCACAGCTCACAGCAACCTCCAATTCCTGGGCTCAAGCGAGTCTCCTGCCTCTGCCTTCCAAGTAGCTGGGACTACAGGCGCCCGCCACAACGTCCGGCCATTTTTTGGTTGCAGCAGTCATTGTTGTTTGGCGGGCCCAGGCTGGATTTGAACCCGCCAGCTCAGGTGTACGTGGCTGGCGCCTTAGTCGCTTGAGCCACAGGCGCTGAGCCGACACTGGGCTTTTGTAGACTTGTCCTAAGTGCTGGAGCCCTGACCCTTCATTCTCTGAGCCATGTTTCCTCTCCCTAGTGGAGTAAGACAGCTCTCCAGCACTCCGGACTCAGTGCTGTCTAGGCAGGGGCAAGGACTAACTTTGGCTCTTGTGGGATTGCATCCAGAGTGGGTGATTACCTGATTTGACTACTGAACAGGGAAAATTTCCAGGTGCACCTGGGAATGGGCGTGTGTGTCTTCTTCCACCTGTCTTCTGGGGACATACCCTTGGCATGTCTCAGTGTGGGCAGAGGCGAGGAGACCTGGGGAGAGGAGAAAAGCTCTGAGGTTGCTTGTGCCCTGTTCTCCTCATTGTTTGTGCATGGACTTTGATGAGACCCCGCTCTTGGGGGACCACGAGTGTAAGTGATTAATGCCTCTGCCACCAAATCTAAGTGCCACCGTGTTCCAGGAGCCCAGCCTTTATCAGCACTGTCCACCTGGCATTCTCCAAAAGAGGAGCTCCGCCTGGCACCCCAGCCTGCCATCACCTCTCTGAACACCATCCTGCAAAGTGCCATAAAGACACTTCTTAAAACACATCATTGAATTCCCATTTGTCTGCTGTACTTTATGTTTCTGGCGGAACCTGTTTCCTCCTGCCCAGCTTCTGTGCCCGGGAGCTGCTGGAAGCTTAGTCTGGGGTCAGGCCTCTCCATCAAAATTTACTGTGAACATATTTTTACAACACCTGTCTCACTGAGCTGTGAAATACTCTCGCCTCTCCAAATATGAAAGAAAATGAAAATGCATATTTTACATCATTTATTAAAAAAAATAAAAATCACTTGCGCTTTAAGTCTGCATCTGTCCTTCTTGAAGAAGGAGGTGGTAAATGTTACCAATGCATGGGGTATATATGCTGGCCCACGGTCCCTGCTGCTGCTTCCAGCAATGAGGAGGGGCCTAAAGTGAGGACGCTCACAATAGAGGAAGCAGAGGTGATGGACATGGCACTCGGTGCCTGGGGGCTGGTGGGGAGTCACAGTTGGTTTTTTCTTCCCCCATAAATCAGAGACTAGTGTGTAGCTCTTCATGAGTGAGCCAGGCTGTAACCTCCTGGAGGTTTGCACTTGGGCACTGCAGATTGGAAGGGACAGGCTGACAGATGTCCCCAAGGTCAGCCCCCAGCTGGCTGGTGGCAGAGCCAGGATGCTGTCTCTGGAGAGCGGAGCCATCTTTTGGACTTTGCCAGAGAGGGAGGCTGTGAGGGCTGTGGGTCACTCAGACCAGCCTGGTCACATTACTGGGGGGAGAGTGCTGGAGTGAGCCCAGGGTTGGGACCCACTGCAGATCCCTTTCACTTGCATGTGACCCAGGGAAGGTCGCTCTGGCTTCTCTGTAAAGGAAGGTGGTGGCATCTGCCAGATGGTACCTGCTAGGGAGCTGAGGTGTGCCTGGGCACCTGGACTAGTTCCTTGGGGTGCTCCAGGCCTGCCCTGCTGGAGAAACTTGACCCACGTGATGCTGTCTGGCTCAGTCTGTGTCTTGACTTTCTGGCTGTGAGGCCAGCTGGCTGGGAGCACCCACACTCAGGCATGCCAAGGCCTCAGAGGGGGGGTGTCTCTGGTCCCAGTTGTGTAAGATGAAGATACGGGACCCCAGATAATTAAAAAATCTCCTCCACCTGCTGGGCCCCCCATGTTGGGAAAAAATATTTCTCCCCCCGATTTTGTCTTGTTTGCTTTGTTCTTGTGGGTCTTATTTTGCTCTCAGGAAGGGGCGGGTAGGTGTGATGCACTTTACAGCTGATGGCCACCTGCTCGTTTGACCCTCACAGCAAGCGTGGATGCCAGGGAGGGCCTGCTTGTCCTTATTCTAGGGGAGAAAACTGAGGCTCAGGGAAAACTGACCAGGAGCATGATGTTGGGAGGTCATGAGCCCAAACCTAGGGGACCTGGAACAAAAGAATGAAACCACAGCAGCAGCAGCCTGAGTCTGACCAGCTCTATGCAGGCCTTTCCATTCCTCAGAAGGAAGACAACCCCGGGGACGCCAGCATGTCCCCTTTGCTCTCCAGCCCAGCTGTTCTCTTTTTCCATCATTTCTCCACCCAAATGCTCTCTCTTACCTTGGGGACCTTTGTACATGCTGTTCTCTCTATCCAAAGACGCCATTCTCTTGGCAAACTTGCCCTCATCCTTTGGTCTCAGCTCGCTCCTGGATTCATCCCGCAGCCACCCAGGAGTACTCATACACACCATGCCACGCGCTGTGCGGGGGAGGAAAGCAGTGTAGTGATAAACACCCTGTATGAATCCCTGTGTGGAATTTGCGGGCCAAGATGGCCAAGGCCAAGAGAGGGACAAATGTAAACAAAGGCAAACTATCCCGTATCTCTGCAGGAAGCATGACAGGTCAGGGAGGAGGCTACTCTGGGTAGAGAGGAGGGAAGAGTGGCAGGGGGTAGGAAACAGCCTGGCTATTTGGGGAAATGAAAGGCGAGTGGCTTGGTGTGCATGGAGGGGGTGTAACAGGGAAGATATCACAGAAAGAGGCAGGGAGAGAGGTAGGGAGCTGTCATATTGGCCAGATTTATGGGCTGTGGTAAGGACCTGAAGTTTGAATTAGGGCTTAAGCAGGAGGGACAGCCTATGATTTATATTCCTAGGACCCCTGGGCTGCCACTGGAGGGCAGATGGGGGTGAGGTGGACATAGGAAATCAGCTGGGAGATGGGAGCCTCTAGAGGGGCCCAGGAAGCAATGAGGGAGGCTTGGTTTCTGGGGTATTGTGGGAATAAATCCAACAGGCCTGCAGCTGGGCAGGACATGGGGAGGAAGAGAAGGAAAGGGAAGGAGCCCTGGGTGAAAAAGCCACGTTTGAGGGAAGGAGAGATGGGTGGACTTTGAGGGGTGACAGAAGGCAGGGGCTGTGCAGGGAGGCTCAAAGGGAGAGGAGGGACTGGGCCTGGAGAAGGAGTAGGTTGAAGGAAGAGGCCAGGCAGCAAGAAAACCTCCGGTCACAGGGAGGACAGGAAGGGCTGCTGCATCCAGTCTGGTGTGGTGACCTTGGCTTTGATCTTGGTGGGAGGCAAGGACCAGACTGAGAGGGCTAAGGGGGGTGTGAGAGACCGGAGTATAGACAGCACAGGAGGAGTAGAGAAGGGCGTGGAATGTGGGGGTCAAGGGAAGGGATGGGGGCCCCTAGAGGTAGTTTGAAGGCAGACAGGATGGCCTGCCTTGGGCAAGGGACTTGCATGGTACCTGCAGCAACAAGCCCTCCGTGAGTTGGTTCTGGCAGTGGCCTCAGCTGCAAGAAGGACCTTCATGCCCGGTGACCTGAGGGAGGGAGGATGAGTGGGGGTGGCAGGGTAGTGCTCAGCTTGGTCGGGGAGGAGGTAGCCATGGTGCAGCTGGAGGGGAATAGAGGAGTCTGGGAAGAGAGAGGATCTGCTTTGAAAGCAGCATCTGGAGTGGCTGTGCAGATGGAGCCCCCATGGGGGAGAACATTTAGGGGGAGCCTTCTGTTCGGTGGCGGGTTTTCCTCCAGGGATTTGTAGCCCCTAGGACAGACCAGTTTCCCCTAGGGTCCTTCCTTCTCCTGGAAGCTTTCCTGGCCTCCCCTCTTCTCAGTCAGGCCCCAGGACCTAACCTTGCCTTTCTCCCCCAGCCTTGGTGCCTGTGGGTGCTCAGTAAATGTTTGTTAGCTGACTGATCTTAATGCAGACTATGGGCAGAGCCTGGATCCAGCCGCCCCCACCCCCACCTCCAGCCTGTTCTCTGCCCCCTGGTAGATGCTACTGTCTGCCAAAGGCTGAGCCCTTCTTTGCTGTGCGCTCAGCTAAGTCCAGTGCCCTTCCTCTTTAATGCAGGAGGTGGCTTTCCACATGGTCCTTTTACAGAAGGGGACAACTGAGGCTCAAAGCTTGGAGGCCCCACAACTCCTTCCAAATATCAGCACCCCACTCCACATAAAGAAAGGAGCCTTTAAATCAGTGGTTCTCAATCTGTGGGTCACAACCCACAGGAACTGTATTAAAGGGCCACAGCATTCAGAAGGTTGAGAACCACTGCTTTAAATAGAGGCTCTGGGCCTGTTCCTTAGCCCCAGTGTGGTCATGTGTCCACTGGGGAAGATGGCTCCTTGGGAACAGGGTGTGAGCAGCCAGGGACTCTGGTGGTGGAGGGGCTGGCAGGACTGCTTGGGGTCCCTTAGAAAGCGTGGCAATGGCACGGGGGAAGGCCTTAACCCATACCCGGTGAAAGCATCTTCAGTTTGATTACAGTGCCCCTGGGATGAGGTAAAGCTCCAGCTCCCGTCACCTCACAAAATGGATTTCATTCTCCCAGGGCCTCACACACGTCTTTCCTGCTGGCCAGCGCCCTTTTCCTCTGGGCTACGTCCCACTTCTCCAGGTCTCACTTGAGCTTCCCTGAGGACCTTGTCCCAGCCCCCACACATCTCTGGGTGTGAACTGCTTGATTGTGAAGCACCTGGGTCTGTCAGCCTGGGTCTCTTCTGCTGGACTATAGGTAGAGGAGGGCCAGGAGCACATCGGCCATGTTCTATGCGTCCCAGCACTGAATGTGGGACCAGTGAATGTTTGTGGAAGGTGATGGTGTGTTTCTGGCTTGAGCCACATTTGAAGCCACCTTCAGCTATTCCTAGCCTTTCATAATGATCTCACCTTGGTGCTGAGTAGACACTGAACTGGGCCCTTCCCAGGAGTAATGTCATCTAATGCTGTCTGCGTCCATGGGGTACGATCACCACCACCACCAATGGACAGATGAAGAGACCAAGGCTTGGATGGACTAAGTGACTTTGGTGGGAAAAGGGCATTCAGGGGGGACCTATCTGTCTCTTGAATACCTGCCCCTCAGCCATTCCCACAGAAGTTTCCAGGAGGCAATTCTTCCTCTCTTACCATCTCCTCTAATTGCTGACCCCACTGCTACTTACTTTTGGATGCTTTTTGAGTTGCTTGATTTGCTCCTGGTTCCCAACCTGCAGCGGTCAGTGGGACTGCTCCATCTGAGGAGCCAGTGGCCCAGGGGCAAGATGGGGCTGAGATCTGGCTGTGCTGGTGCCCTCTGGCCAGCAGATGGCAGCCAAGAGCTATGAGCCTGCACTGCAGCTGGTGGGGTGAGAACCTTCGGAGCCACTCTGGGTGTCTCTGCCTGGTACCCCACCAAAAGGAGAGCAAGGGCGGGAGCTGGAGGAACCACAGTGCAGGGGCCCAGAGTCAGTGAATGGGTGGGGGAGCCTGATTTCCTGTTTGCCAGCTTGTGTGACCTCTGAGGCTCCCCAAGCCTCTGTTTCCTTGTCTGTGAAATGAGGACAATTCCAGCCACTCCTGTGGTTTGCCCTGGGAGAAACCCCAGTCAGGTGTCTGTGTGACATTGCCAGGGGACAGGTGTTTGAGGACAGGCACCAGATCTGTTTGGTTCTGCAGCACTTACCTGCTGCCTACCCATTAAGTCCATGATGGTATAACTGATTGATGATGTCCTTGACTGATCAGGTGATTGATCTTGTACTGCGACCTGCCTGGCCTTAGCATGTGTAAGTAAGCTGGGAATTACTCTGGAATGGGCGTCTTAATCTCATTCTAGAAATGAAGAAATGAGGGACCCAGAGAGTTAGGGACATAACTAGAAAGTGGCAGAGTTGAATTCTGAACCCAGGTCTGCGATGCCTCCCTGGGCCTCAATTTCCCCTTCTGAACAGATGTTCTAGGTACCTCTCAGGCTCTAACACTGAAGGTTGTGTCCCCAGCATGCCCTGCCCATGTGCCCATGGAAGGAGAGACAGTAAAGGTGGGTTTGCGGCCTTGGACGTGGCAAGAGGCCCCATGAGGAGGGGAGACCTGGGCGTGCAAGGTCCCTGCATGCCCCTGTTACTGGCCCTGACACTCCTCCTTGTCCACCCCCCTGCCTCCGCAGCGTTTCTGAAGGGTCTAAGTGACAAGCAGCGGGAGGAACATTACTACTGCAGGGACTTTGTCAGGCTGAAGAAGATCCCCACGTGGAGGGAGACGGCAAAAGGTAGGCCTTGTTTGGGGAGGCCCACCTGGCTGCCTGGCCCGCGCGCGGCCTGTCAGACCTGGGGCTTGGGAGAATCACGCAGAGTGCTTGCTGTGTTCAGGCACTGCATGTGTCACCTCATTTAATAATGAACATAGCCTGAGGCAAGTTCAATTCTATCCCCTCTGTGTGAGGAAATGAGCCCTTGGCCAGTGAAGCCAGTCAGTGATCACTTGGTTGATGGGAG
This sequence comes from Perodicticus potto, assembly GCA_963574655.1. Lineage (NCBI taxonomy): Eukaryota > Metazoa > Chordata > Mammalia > Primates > Lorisidae > Perodicticus > Perodicticus potto. The sequence continues at coordinate 6,521 of CAUYRH010071774.1, forward strand.
CTGGGGTTGGAAGCTGTGGTGAGGCATGCCAGCAGGCTCCCAGGCTCTGCAGATGGCAGGCCCACGAACCTGTAGCCCTGGGCGAGTCACTTACCTGCCCGCACTTCGGTTTTCTTATCTGCTTCTGGCCTTGTTGGGAAGATGGAAGGATACAGTGTGTGGTGCTGGCGCACAGTAGGTGCTCACTCGGCGTAGGCTCTCATTACTGGGTTCAGCATCTGCCATGCTGCAGCCTGCTTCTGGAGGTGGAGGGAGGCTAATGGGTAAGGACCTGGCCCCTGGGCATTGCCATGGGGAGTCTGTCTGTGACACCCTGGGCCCTTTCTTGTTCCAGGGTTGGTTGTGAAGGTGGAGGAGCCCAAGTACAAGAAGGACAAGCAGCTCAATGAGAAGCTCTCCCTGTTCCGTGGTGACATCACCAAGCTGGAGGTAGACGTGATTGTCAACGCCGGTGAGTGGCTGGCCTGAGCCAGAAACCTGGGTGGCTGCCTTGTTGCCTTTGCTCTCATCTGCCGTGCCAGGCCTGGGTGGACGCCACCTGGCTCCAGTGGGGCTCGTGTTGCCGGCGAGGATGGCTTGCTGGCGCCACAGGAGCCCAGTGCGTCGGCCACTTGGGCTCTTCTTCCCTTGAAACCCTGACCCTCTGTGTCAGGGGCACCTCACTCTGCTGAGCTGCCTTGCAGCGCTAAGACCCATTAGCAGCTGGGGAAAGTGGAGAGCTCAGCTGGAACTGTGCCGGGCTGCCCTGCCAGGAAGGCGGAGGCCAGAAAGGGGTGCTCCCACTTCAGGGGCTGCAGGCGCCCCAGATCACTGCTCTCCTTCCTCTGCCTTCTGCCTGCCGGCCCACTAACCTTCAAACCTGGGCAGGTGAGGGAGCTTGCTGAGGCAAGGGTGGCAGCAGAGAGGTCCCCTGCAGGCCCCCTGGCAGCTCTCCAGTGCCTGGAAATGGTGGCTGCTCTGCTTCCTGTGAGTGCCTCTTGCTGGCTTGACAGTTTGTTGTGATGAGTGTGGGAGTCAGTCAGTCGCTTCTTTGAGGGAGAAAGAAAGGGGCCTGCTCCTCCTCCAGGCCATGGTTATCTGCCCAAGGTCAAAAGGCTCCGGCAAAGGACTTTGGAGTGCTTAGGAGTTGGTGCCAAGGGCCAGTTAAGTCTAGGGGGTGGTTCATGGAACAAGGTTGAGTGGCAGCTGAGCCCCATTTGCTCACTAGGCATTTGCACCAAGTGTCAGAAGAAGAGGGGCCTCTTTCTTAGAGCTGGAGAGCATAAGGGCAGACCCTCTTATTTTTGGCTCCAGCTCACAGGGAAAACCCTGTCATACCAGCTTCCCCACAACTGTGCAGGCTCTGGGCACCCCCAGGAGCTTCTTGAGTCTCCTCTGTCTCACCTTCGACTCGCAGTGATTGTGTCTGACGCCAATGCTGCAAGGGACTGGAGTCCCCAGTGACTCGCGGATGTGGTGGTGCCAGTGCTGTCGGCATTTCCATTGATCTCTTAAGTGACTGGGCTCACAGATGTGGAGAGATGTGGTCACTCAGCCTGTGCTAGGCATGCTTGTTTGTGGCCTAAATTGTGTTTCCTGCAGCAACGTTGCTCTATGCATCTCCTGCCACTATTTGTAGAACTGGACAGACACAGGTGGGCGTACCCCAGATACACAGGTGAAAAGTCACATCACCTTTGGCTTTCTGCAGGCGATTCTGGTGTATTTCTCTCAGGCTACTAGGATGGGTGGGTGCCAAGAGGTCTGCAGATCCATCTGGGGAGACGCAGAACTAAGACAAACCACATCTGGGGTGGCAGACATCACAACAGCCCAGGGGAGAAGAGTGTTCTTCTGCCTGTGCCCAGGAGGCGCTGGCCTAGAGTGAGAGGACCAACACTCGGGGCCATGGCTGAGGGGGCAGTCAAGCAGACCCGTGGGGCTGCCCTGCTTGGCTGTCCCAGCCCTGCCAGCCACTGGCAAATGTGCAGCAGGCACCCAGTTGGTGTCTTCTTGTTACACTGCAAAGGGGCCAGAGGAAGTGGGCTGTCCTATGAACACCTTCCCACCCTGGGTTGGTGGCTGGCTGCAAGGGAGGATAGTGCAGAGATCCAGGTGAGGTGTTGGCGGGATACAGATGGAGATGGCTCTGGAGGCTGCACTCGGGCTTCAGGCATGATTAATGGCTCTTCCTAAGTGCTCTGTGACTTGCCAGACTTCGAATGCAGCGGCTCTGTGGGCTCCTCACACTCTGAGAAGCTTCGATTGCACCAGGGCTGGGTTAGGGGCAGCATTTGCAGCGTCTTCCTTCTTGTACTTGCCTGGGCCTCTGCTTCCTCCTCTGCACAATGGGCATGGTAGAAGAGCCACCTGTTGGGTTGTTGGGGGCCTTAGGAGCACCAGGCCCGGGAAGTATGAGTGAAGCCCACTCTCAGCGCCTGGCATGAACCAAGGCCCCTGCTGCTGGTGTTGGTGCTAGAACAGCTACTGGCAGTGTCATTCTGAGCATCAGCCATGTCCCACAGATGGGGAGAGACATGGCCCTTCCTGCAGGTGATCAGCTTTCGCCTCCATCTGCTTGCCTCAGTTTACCCAACGCCTCTTCAAGTGTTCTCCTAGGATATCCTTTTTCTTCTAGAAAGTCTCGTAGCCAAGAGGGCCCAGAACCAGCCTGGAACCCCAGAGAATGGCCGAGGCAGGCCTTGGACACAGGGTTCCCACACAGAGCCTGTCTCTCTTGGGGGCCCCCAGGCCTTGTATTCAAGGTGGCTTTGGCCCTGGTCAGGCCTGGGAGCTTTTAGTAGTCTTGGCTCCCACCCCGGCCCTGCCACCCACCAGGGGGCAGCAGAGATCGCAGTTCTGGGGGAGCCCATAAATCAGCCTGTTTATTAGTGGAATAAAAGTCGTCAGCAACGCAGGGCTTTTCGGGGCTGCATAAATCTGCGTCTGTGCTTCGTGAAACCCATATGTGCTTAATTCATATGTAAAGTTTCAAGCAGGAAGAGAATACGTGTCCATTAAATTCTATTTGACTTGATTATAATCATTAGCCGTGAATAATTGCTTCTCAGCACCGACCATGGAGCCACCACAATAGGCAAAAGGAGAGAGCAATTATCCCGGGGTGGGAATTTTTAAATTTATATTCTTGAAGCCAGGGGCCGTGTTGGCCTCACGGGTGTCGGTGGCCTATGGAGAGTGGTGCGGGTCAGGTCAGACTGGGCTGGGGCCCAAGGCTGGCTGAGAAGCTTCTGGATTTTCGGTAGGGGGGGGGGTCCTTCTTGTCCCGGCTGCCAGATGGAGAGGGGCTATCATTTCCTGGGTGCAGGTCCAGCTGCAGGCACTGTGGAGGGGAAGGATATAGGGGTCTGGGAAGATCCCATGAGGGAAAGGGGTCAAGTCTCTGGCCCCGCCCTCCTCTATCCTGAAAACTGCAGGCTTGAGAGTCTCTGGCCAGGCTGTGGGCATCATTCCTGCCTCTCAGTGGGCTCCTTGGGGAGGCCTGGGCTAGGCACCCTTCCTGCACCAACTTCACTCCCTCCCTGTAGGGGGCTCTGCCCACCTCCACCCTCAGGACTTGAAAATTGGGCTCTGTTGCCAGCCGGTTCCCTGGCATGTGGGGTCCAGGACTGGTTTCTACTTCTACTGTATTGGTATTTGAGATGGGACTGGGGAGTGTGCTGGTGGGTGTGTGTGATACTGCATGCGTGTGTGATGTGGCGTGTTTGTGTCTTGTGCATGTGCTTGTGTGATGGGAGGGTGTCTGGTGGAGTGTGTGTAATGTGTATTATATGGCATGTGGCCGGGCCAGAGAACAGAAGGGGGAAGGTTGGCTGGTGGGGTCAGGCCTTGAGGTCACAAGGGCAGGACAACCTCCTTCCCAACTGCCCCAGGCACAGAACAGGCCTTCCTGGCCCTGTCCCCATGGGCTGCCGACTGAGGCCACTTGTTTGGGCAGCGCCCAGGAGAGTCTCAGGCTCCTGCCATCTGTGCCGGCCTCAGCTCCTGCCCACAGGGGCATGCTGCATCCATCTTAATTAAATTGGGCTGCCATCCTGGTGAGATAAGCCTGGGAGCCCCTACAGGGCCCCCATCCTGGGAGAGCCTCAGGGGCAGTGCCTGCCTCTCCAGCTTGGCTTGTGACCCCTCAGTTGCGCCTGGGGAGAGCTTAAGTCTGGGGGTCTCCACTGAGGGGGCATTTGCATCTTCTTTTTGACTGGGCCACCTCCATGCCCTTGAGTTTTCTAGTTAACCAGGCCTGTGTCTATGCACCCCTTGTCCCAGGCAGGAAATGTCTGGACACAAAGAAAGACCCCCATTCTTGGCCAACTCAGGGGTCCAGGCTTTGGCCTTCAGTACATAATGGGATGAGCTGAGATGAATGTAATCCTTTGTGCAAAGGCAGATGGAACCTTTCACTTCAAAGCTATCCAAAGGCAGCGAGGAAGGACCAGGAGCAAGTGGGTGGCCCAGTGGCCCTGTTGGCCATGCCATGGCCTCCGTTTCCTCATCCCAGAAATGGTACCACCGTCAGCCCCATCCTAGGGTCGGAGTGAGGACGATGTGAGTTTAGGTCTGTCCAGGGCCTGGCACGTAGAGCACCCCCAACAAATTACTATTGGAAGTCAGGGCAAGAGCAACTAAGTAGAATATAATGTGACAAAGCGCTGGAAGCAAGGTCTGAACAAAGTGTCTCACAACACCACAGGGACCAATTAATTCTGCAAGGAAGGGGGTGGGAGGCCAGGCGGGTCGGGAAGGCCTTTGAGGGGAGCGGGTGGGGAGCATGTGGGGAGCCATGTTTCACAGCAACAAGCTGGCCTCGCGAGAAGATTTTTAAGTCGCTTATTTATTTAAAATAAGGCATGAAGTGGCGCTCTGGTTCCTTAAGTCTTGGGGCTTTGATTTGTGAAACTCTGCTGGCTGCTATCACCGCCCTCCTTACGGGCACCGGAAGCCCTTGCCCAGTCCCTTCCTGCTGCTGGCAAGGAGTGTCTAGGGTCCCCCTCTGCTGCCACCTGAGCTGCCACCCACCCCTGCGCCCAGCTGTCCCCGGGCCACAGCTCAGAGTCAGTGATTTAGAGACCACCTTGATGGACTACCAAGCAGGGGGGCCCTGGAGGGACGCAGACTGCCTTGTGGGAAGTAATCTGACGTTAAACTGTCGCCGTAAATCGCTTTATCTGTCACTTCAGATTTAAATGTGTTTGCTGAGGCTTGCCGCCTCGCCCGGCCCGCCGACAGCAGAAACCTCTCTGCAGTGGGGGCCCCAGGCTGGCTGCACAGCGGCACTCTGTAGACCGGACCTGCTCACTGGGCCCGGCCCCCTCCTCCTCCTCAGGGGAAGCCGAGCATGGGCGAGAATGCTTCTTCCTCTATGTCACTCTCATGCGTGATTGTGTCCGAACCCCCAAGAGGCAGGCAGCACTATCACCCCATTTTCAGTGGTCACATTGAGGCTTAGTAAAAGAGAGAGAAGGTGACTCTCCTCAGCAGGGGACTGAGGCGGAACTGGAACCCACGGCCTCGTGTTCATTCAGTAGCCGTGCAGTAGACCTACTGTGCACCAGACCTAGGGATAGGGCTGGGCTGCAAAAGAAGTAATCTCTAATCCCAAATAAGGGATGAGACGTGTGAAGAGAAGGGGAAACCAAGTGTATGAGGCATGGGAGCTTGGTCTGCAGGGGTGGGAGGCAGTCAGGAAGGCTACCTAGAGGGCGAGAGGTTATATTGGGGGCCGGAGTCAGAGGTGGGCAAGGGTGTGCTGGCGAGAGAGAGGGAGCGGGCTGGCTGGAAGGGGTGAGGTGGGTGGGACAATGTGGGGAGGCTCTGAGGGGTGTGAAGTGAGCCCTAGCCACGTCCTGAGTTGGAGGTCTTGCTTGGATCACTTGGGCTGCTGTGTGGGGAATGGGTGAGGCGGGGGCACGAGATGGTAAGAAAAGGAATGCCCAGGACTTGGGGGGTCTCTCTCCTGTTATAGGCTGTATTCCTACCACGTGCCAGTTCTCCTGTGTTGTTTTTTTGTTTGTTTGTTTGTTTTTTTGTTGTTGCAGTTTTTGGCCAGGGCCGGGTTTGAATCCGCCACCTCCAGCATATGGGGCTGGCGCCCTATTCCTTGAGCCACAGGCGCCACCATCTCCTGTGTTGTTATACGCGTCAGCCTTACTATGCCAGTGGGGAAACTGAGGCTTCGAAACATGAAGCAGTTTGCTTGAGATCACACAGCTAAATGGTGGTAGAGCTGGGATGGGAGGTTCGCCAGACTACAGAGCCCCCAGACACTGCGTGTGCGTGTGCCCATGCACACATGCATACCTCCTCTCTGTTCCCTATTTTCTGGTTGAAAAATCTGGATTCCCAGAATGAATGTGTCGTCATCTGTTCTCACTGCCAGAGAGGTGGGGCAGAGGGTGGCCATGAGTGGGGGTCACTGTAGAGAAGTTGGGACCAACATCTGGATTTGGGTTCATTGACCCCATGAAGCCTTGTAGAGGCCCAGGTGTCCTATGGCCAAACCCCTGAGGTAGGCTGAGGGCTGCCTATCACCTGCAGCTTGTTGTTGAGTGTTCCCTCTGCTCAGAGCCACCCGCCACGCCACACACACTGCCCCATTTCTGAGGCAGGTACTACTGTTTCCCCCATTTTACAGATGAGGAGACTGAGGCACCTGTGGGTCACAGTGCTGGGTACAAGGCAGGGCTGAGACTCAAACTCTTAAATTCCAAGTCTGGTTTACTTTTTCACATGCTGCCTCTGGGTCCAGTCTAGGAGTGAGGGGACGAGTGAGGGGAGGCTAGTTGGGAGGCCTGGAGTCCAGGCAGCCCCCTCCTTGTGTTAAAAAAGCGCCGAACACCCAGACACTGCCAGGCCTAATTTCCACCACTGCAAGAGGAGGCGGCTCATCTCCACAAGGTCGAGCAGTGGTTACATAAATTCATAAATGATGGATCCCTCCTGAATTATTGAGATTCCCTCGTGGGCTGGCAGGCCTGGTCCAGTGAGCGCACATTGGCCAGTGGGCGTGACTCTGGAAGGACCCTGGAAGGTCCTTCCACCTCAAGGTCTTTTGCCAAGCCTCCTGTTTGTTAGCCAGAGCTTTCCTGCCATTTCCACAGGGAATGTGAGGGGGGAGTGAGGACCCAATATAACTCCTCTTCCTGGGGTCCAATAAATGTTTGTTGAATGAATGAGTGACCACTGCCCTTAAGAATTGGTCAGACAGTGGGAGGGACTGCATGAATTAGTGGACCCTCACTTCCTGCCCCAGCCCAGCCTCCTACCCAACTCCTCTGGGCTGGAGGGGGTGACTCATTTTACAGATGAGAACAGTGGCAACATTTATAGGGTCCTCATGATGTTCCTGCCTGTTTTTGAGGCTCGGCACCTGTCCTCCAGGCAGGTCTTATGGAGAAAGACAGAAGAGTATCCCTGAAGATCAGAGAGGGAGAGTGACCTGCTCAGGGTCACACAGCAGCGAAGTGGCAAAGCAGAGCCTCACATTCTTGACACCTGGCTCTGGGATGCCAGCTCTCCTTTGCCCTCTTGTCCGTGTCATGACAGGCTCATGGTTAGAAAACTTCTGTTAGGGGTCTGCCACCCATGAAGTGGTCACCCTACCTTCCAGCCTGTGCCATGTGGCCCACGAATGTCCTGTCTAGCTGTTTCCGTCCTTGAGACCTCAGCACCTGTACCTGTGTTGCCTGCCTGTGTCCCCGATGTGCTGTCTACCAGAGCACTGAGCTGAGGAGGCCGGAGCTTGTGGGAATGTGTGTGTTTTAAAATTAATGGGGACCATTAAATTGGCCAAGCATGAAAAGGGCTGGATCTGCAGCCCTTGGCTTGCTCTCCTGGAATAATCTGCCAGTGCCTTGGCAGAGGCTGCAGCTGGCTTCAGGACTCCCCGGGAGGATGTGGCTTGCCCGCCCGTTTAATGGATGGGCACTCTGTGTCCCTAGGAGATAAAGGGGTCTGGCTGTAGCAGCATGTGGCAGCCATGGTGCCCGCACCCCAGGAACCAGGGTCCCTTCTCCTCCCCTCAACATCCAGCTCTGTGCAGACAATGATGTCAGTGGGTGTGTGAAATTGAGTGTTCTCTCCAGCCCCTTAGGGTGGGCTCACTACTCACACTGCACACTCCCCGACACTCAGGCTTCCTGGCCTAGTCATAGCTGGGGGTGGCCACTAGGACATAGCATGACCTAAACCTAACAGAGAGTCAAAGAAGCCAGGCTCCGTCTCCTCACCTCCCCCACAAACAGCCCCGTGGTGACTGGGAGTTTGAGTCCTACGTATGAGTCCCAACTTCGCTGTGTAACGGCTGTGTGATCTTGGGCAAGTCACTTAACCTTTCTGACCCTGTTTTCTTATCTGTAAAAGAGGGAGAAGAGTGCACTAAGACCCACACTTTGGAGCTGCGAGTGCGAAAGGAGATAATTTGTATGAGATGCCCAGAACAATGACTGGGCACAGAGTAACCCTCAGGAAATGCCGGAAACTCCAGCCCTTGTTCTTGTTGCTGTTTCTCTGGAAGAGCTGCTCAGACCTGCTGGACAGGGCATTCAATCCGCGCCCAGAGCTTGGTTGGGTAGGGGACAGGGGCATGTCCCTTTATCCCTGGGCAGGCTGAGGGCACCTCTTTCCTGTTTTCCCAGTGGGGAATTGAGTTGCTTGCTGGCTGAGGGGACGGCGCCCTCCCGACCACCAGGGAGTTTTGGATTTGGGGTTTCCTGAGCGTGAGGTTTAGGGCAGGTGGGCTGAGTGTGTCTCTCCCCACCTCTAGCAGGCTGTCCGTGTCTGTCAGCCTCCATCGGGAAGGGCACATGGTCACACGGTAACAGTCTATGCCTGCTGGTGGGAGGTGGAGCAGGACAGGGGCTGTTCCCGGGGTAGCTGGGTAACTAAAGTGTCCCTCAGTCAGGGCTGGCCAGACCACTGTCCCTCTCCCTCCTCAGGGTCTTCATGTGTTTCATAAGTTCATCTTTTGAGCTCCTTTGTTTATTTGTAAATTATTTGTCCTGATGCTTTCTCAGGCACTGGTGGCAGCTGAGGCTTCCATTATAGTCCCCACCCCCCTGCTGTCTCCATGTACCTATCAAAAGGGTACATATGTCCTGGGGGCCAGTGACCAGGCCAAGGCTGGCGTGAGGACCCCCAGGGGTGTGGCATGGGCCAGCCTGAAGCCTCCGAGGGAGCCATGACTGCTCATGAGATAGACCAGGCTAAAATCTGATTCTGCCACTGAGGCAAGCCTGCTCTCCACCTCAATTTTCACATATGTGCCTCATGGGGGGATTAACAGAAATAAAAGATCTGCTGCCTAGAATGTCCGGCACACTAGGGGCTGGTAAATGGTAACTATTGTTGTTAGTGAAGGCTGTCCCTTCACCACCCTGCTATACCCAGGACCCTTGAAGGGCAGGGATAAGTCCACAGACAGGGTTTCCATTTCTGGACAGGCCCATCCAGGGTGGGGGCAGCCCGGGAATGCCTGCACAGTCGGTCCCTAGAAAGGACACAACTCTTCATGGCTGAAGACTTTTAGGAAGAAGTAGGCTGCCTTGATATTCATGGCCTGTATAAGGGGCACCTGCTCTCTCCACACTGGATAGGGGAGGGGACACAGCTATTTATATCTATTTCCATGGGGGTGTCAAGAGCTCATGAGGACTGGAGGGCCAGGGCCTTGTGGGCTGCAGACCCAGGGGAGGATGGGCTGAGAGGTCACCGGCTGGCCTGACTCTACCATCAGCAGCTCACACCTCCCAACTGCAACAAGTGGTCCTTGTACAGCCAGACCCACCTCCTCCTCTCCACCTCTGCTTCCTCCCCCTTTGGACGTTGTAATTGCCATAAAAATGGGAGCTGAGCTGCGCATAGCATGTGGGAAGAGCGGCCCGGCTGTCAGCCATTCCTCTGCCAGCAGGGCCCACGTCTGTTTTATTATCGCCGCCTGGCTGTATTTCACGTACGGTTTAAACATCATCAAACGCCACATCCCTTTTGAAAAGCAAGAGCTACCTTACTGAGGATGTTGAGGAGAAACAGGAACATTAAAATCTATGAAGCAAATGGTCCAGAATTGACATATGTAACAAGACCTTTGCAGTGTTGACTGTCAAAGAACTAAATCCCATCTGGCAGCTGGCAGGGAACTTTGCCCGAGAGGGTCACGGAAGGTGGGGGGAAGGTGGGGCAGGTTTGGCAGGGAGGGGACCAGGCAGGGCTGGGAGGGGGGTTCTGTGCATCACCTTACTGCCTCTTAGTGCCTCCCTGACCTTGGCTTCCACTCAGCCTCTTCTTCCTCCTCAGGAGGTGGGAGCCCCCAGGACACAAAGCAGGGTGCTGAGGTCTAAGACTCTGGGAGTGGGAAGGGGGCATTTCAGGGAACAGATAGGACAGGGCTGGGCTCAAGTCCTGCTGTGGCTGTATATGAGCTTTTGTGACTTTGACTGGTATACACCTCTTCCCTGAGTCTCAGTTTCCTCATCGGTAAACCTAGGAGAGTGATGTTCCCTCCGGAGATAGGTGACAATGTATGCAAATGCCTGATGAGTCATGGAAACCCAATAAATGATGACTGCAGTCACTGATGAAGTGGGCATGTGAGCTGGAATTGGTTTTTAAAATAATATTTATCCTATTTCCACTGAAAAATAGGAATAGCAAAAATGGAAACATTAAAACAGGAACAAAAGGAATGTCCCCTACGCTCTTAGTCACACTAGGAACTCTTTGGCCTGGATGTACTTGGCACATGCTTTCCTACCTGTTAGCCTCTTTCCTGGTTCCTGGTCATGACCCTCGCTCAGCTCTAGTCCCTGCCACTTGATGTTAGCATCTGGCCACAGTTTATGCCTGACTTTGTAGTTTATGCATTCAATGGCTGCTTGGAGCAGCTTGGCTCCTAGTATCCTACCCTGGCCTTGGCCCTGCCCTAGATGAAACTTCAAAACTAGGCTGAGCAAATCTATTGCAACTGAATAGGAAATGCAGCTTTGAGCTTCCTAGCAGCCATTGCAAAAGGGGAAACAGGATCTTGGGTTTCCTAAATCCAAAATTGGAAGTCAATTTAAATTTCAGCTTAATGCCCACTTTTCCTTCTACTTTCAGCCTTTTTCTTCATTCTCACTCTTTAATACCCTCACCAACTGTTCTTTATTTCCCCCACAGATGGTTTTTCCCCTATTCCAAAGTCTCTTCCAGACTCATTCCCAAAGTGTACATGGCTTATCTCCCGGCTCAAGAGGCCCCTCTGCTTCCTGTCTCATGTTCATGGCCCGCCTGGCCTCTGGGCCTCTTGCCTGGCCTAGGCCCTCTGGGTCTGCCACAGCTGTTTCCCTCAGATGAGCCTGTGACTAATAAGGGTTGCTCCCGGGGGGCTGGCAAAATCTTTCCCTCCTTAATATTGGAGTTTAAAAATGTGTCACCATTGATTTGAAGAAAAGCCTTGTTCCTGCTGAGAAAAGCGGCCTGGAGATTCGTCTCGCCTTAGGAACCACACAGGCGGCTGCATAAATTCCAGCGCGGCAAAGGGCTCTCCATGCAAATGCCAGCGCCAGCACACAGCCAGCCTTAAGAGTCCCTCAGAGCCCTCCCTGCTGCTCTGTAGGCTGTACCTCCACATCCCTAGCCCTCCTGTCCCTCCAGAGGCTCTGGGAGGCCCCTGTGCAGGAATCCTGTTTGGAAAATTGCCTCTTCTCTTGACTCTTCCTACTTCTTTGCAGTTGAACTGGAGGCTGGGCCCATGGCTAATTCCATGTCATGATGTGTTTTAATCCCAAAAGAGAAGGAAGATGAGTAACTTCTGGGCATGAGCTTCTAGAAGCCATCTGGGTACCCCTGACAGGTCTAGGGGATTCCCTAACCCTGACCATGATCTACCTATTGGATAGTGGGTCTGCCCTAAAGACAGGACTTTTAGGCCCTGCAGCCCTGTCTCCTGATCTTGTTTCAGCCTTGTCTGGAAGGTCCCCTGCCCCTGTCTCCAGACAGGTCCCCTGCCCTCTGGCCAGTGAGACCCACCTTCTGCACCTTGCTATCCTTGGCCAGGCTTCCTGCCCTGCAGCTCTAGCTGTGGTCCTGCTCTCAGTTGGAAACTCTCTTAGCCTGGAACAATGCTAATAATGACCTAGGAGGTGGCTATCATTATTGGGGGAAGCTGTGGTGTAGGGACCTTGAACCTATACTGTGTACCCTTGAACAAATAAATGAATGACTGATGGGGAGTGGGCACATGGTAACCACTCTAGGTGTGTTCTGGTTAGCAGGCTTGGTGACAGCCCAGCATGGACAAGGGTGTTTGGAGAGCTTGAGGGGGAGCTAGGCTTTCAGGTCCCCATAGGAACCCCAACCCCCTCTATCATCAAGTAGTCGCAGTGGCCACGTTGGTGGTGGTGTCATTCACTCTCCCTGGAGGACTCACCCAAGCATGGGAAGAAGCAGGATGGTGGGCTTGGCTGCCCAGGACATACACGGGGCTGCCTCAGGGTGGGCCATCTCCTGCTGTGGCCACAGTGGAGGTGAAGGGTGATGTTGCCCGGCACCAGGGCAGCAGCCTATGGTCTGGGCCTGAAGGCTGCCCAGGGATCCCTGCAGAGAGCTTAGTGGAGGATGGGGTGAAGGGGTACACACAGGGTGCCAGTGAGCCTTCCCTGATTCTCGGGGAACCACAGAGCTGTGGGCAGGGGAGTCAGGGAGGAGGTTAAGCAGGCAGTTTGCAGTCTCTCTAGCTGCTGTGGGCCCTTGGAACATGTGCTGAGTGGCCATTTACCACCTGGTGCAGGAACGTCTGCAGGCTGGCCCCATGCCACAATGTCCCCAGCTGTAGGAGGGGCCTCTGGAGGGCTCCTGGCAGCCATTACTCTGGTAAAGGAGGGGTTTTATTTTTCCTGTCTCCCTAAATGTTATTGTCTTTATAGGTTTTGGAAATCAGTTTTATGGCTTATGTTGTTTGTCCGCTGAAATATGGGAAACTGTTAGGAAAGGGAACCACAGGGATGTTTCTGGCCCTGAAAGGTCAGGCGGCCAAGGGCAAGGTGGCGGGGCTGAGGGGTGTCCCAGGTGGGGGTCACTGTTTAGGGACCATTGTAGGAAGGGAGAACAGGGAAAGTGCGTACCAGGACTGGGTGGGGGGAGCCTAGAATTCTAGGAGAGGGTCAGCCTAAGGCTTTGGGACATGTACCTTTGACAGAGGGTCCCCACAAGACTGGCCTGGGACAGGGAGAGTCATTTTGTCTTTCTCATGCCCAGCTATGCCAGCTGGCTCCCCTCGGGTGCCATCCAGGGCACCCCGCCAGCCACTGGCAGCATAGACTTCCCAGTGTAAGTGAAAAATAAGCCCCGTGGGTTCTGTTAGCTGGGATGCAGGCCTGGCGGGGGCTCCCACCTGCAGGCGGCGCTTCATCTTTCTGCAGAGCCAGTTGAGAGCCAGGCAGGGGGCAGAGATTCAGCAGGAGCATCCAGAAACCCACACAAATCCTTTCCAGGGACTGAGGACTCTCAAGGGAGGTCCTGAGCGCCTCCCCCCACCCCGACACCAGAAACCTGCTTCTTTACTCCTTTCTTAATATGCGAAGAGCCCTTACAAATCAATAAGAGAAATGGGGGAAAGATGTGGACAGGCAATTCCCGGTAGGAGAAAAACAAATGGCCAGTAAACAAGTGAAAAGATGCAGAACTTTGCTAGTAATCAAGAAAAAGCTAATTGAAATAAGAGACATCATTCTTCACCCGCCAGAGAGGCAGAAGCTGAAAGTTGATGAGCACAGGTGTGGTGCAGCCACAAGAGACCAGGCCCTTTCTTGGGTGCTCTCCCCCCAACATCTCACACCAAACTGGCACATAGTAGTGCTTGGAAATACTCGCTTTATGCCAGAAACAAGTAGAACTCCTCTCTGCTTGCAGCAAGTCACAGCAGGGCTGCTACTGCCCCTGCCTTTGCATCTTTTGCTCTCTGACCCTACATCTGCCTGAGATGCCCTGAAGGGGTTAAGCTCCTAGAGCCCTTCCACCCCCAGCTCCCTTACCCTTTGGGGTCCACAAATCTCTTTGGCTTTGGCTGGGGTATTTCTGGGCCTGGATCTTGATGGAAGTTACTGCTTCTGAGTTCCAACCCTCTCTGCAACTTTGAGGCTGCTGTCCGGACAAGGTGCACAATGCGGGGTGGGGTGAAGTGGGTAGCCGTAGAGACTATACGGGAAATAGGAACCTCCAGTTGGGCAGCCCTGGGTGTTGTGTTGGCTTCTTCTGACACCCCTGCAATCCTAAGTTTGGGGATGGTCTTGCCTTAGTTCTTGGGGCATCATCATGCTCCACCCACATCTTTTGACCCCAGAACCTCTCTTGCCTTTTCTCGTTTATTCCCTCTGCTACCGTCTCCATTGCAGCACAGCTACATGCTTTTAGATTGTATAAATGCATGTCGCTTCTCACCTTCCAGCCTTTGCACAGGCACTGCCCTTGTCAGGAGCTCCCTTTCTTCCATTTTTTTTAATTTTATTATTTTTTTTTTTTTTGGTAGAGACAGAGTCTCACTTTATCTCCCTCGGTATAGTGCCGTGGCTTCACTCAGCTCACAGCAACCTCCAACTCCTGGGCTTAAGCGATTCTCTTGCCTCAGCCTCCCGAGTAGCTGGGACTACAGGCACCCATGACAATGCCCGGCTATTTTTCTGTTTTGCAGTTTGGCTGAGGCCGGGTTTGAACCTGCCACCTTTGATATATGGGGCCAGTGCCCTACTCGCTGAGCCACAGGCGCCGCTCTCCCTTTCTTCCATTGTTGTTTGGCTGACCTGCTCACCCTGGGTCCCAAATGAGAAGCATCCCCTCTGAGAACCTCCCCTGCCTAAGTTAGCTGTTGCTTCTGTGTGCTCCAGAGTACACTCGTCCAGCTTCTTTTCATTCATTCAGCAGTGCTGGGGCTGCAAGGGGGAGCAAGGGAGATGTGGCCTGTGTACCTGGGACACCCAAAGGTGCTATGTAGTTACCTATAATGACCTGACCCTGGGGCAGAACAGTCCAGAAGGCCAGAGACAGGGAACTCTGTGGAGCATCCAGGACAGGGCCCCTGAGGTAGCCTGCCCTGGGGTAGCTCAGCTTGCTGCACCTGGAGCAGAGAGGCCAGAAGGGAGACTGGGGCCGGTGGCAACGTTACTCCTAAGGGGCCCAGATGCCTTCCTTTGCCTGTCCTGTGCAGGCAGGCCTTATCTGGACCACAGCGGAGCTGCCTTCGATGAGGGGCTCAAGGGGAGAGAGAGCATAAGTCACATTTCAAACATCCTTGAATTGTCTCCTGCCACTCATGCTGCCGAAGCCAACCAGCAGGAGATGCCAGCCTGTCCCTGTCCTCCTGCCCCCGAGGCTTATCCTGTCCTGTCCTATGCCCCAGCTTCTAGCCAGCCTGCTCTTTCCACTGCCTGGGGCTGTGGTGGGTGCAGCCTCCCTGGCTTCATTCAAAGGGTTTGGAATGACTAACACCCAGTCCCTGCTTCCAAACAATGCTCACCAGAGAGTGGGACAACAGGGCCACAGCACAGGTGCTGAGTGTGTCCAAGGGGAAGTCCAGGGCACTGTGGTCTGGTCAGGGAAGGCTTCCTGCAGGAGGACTTACTGGAGTGCATTTTCCTCTGGTTCACAGACTCTCACCCAGGGCTCTTCTTCTTTTTTATTTTTTTAGTCTGGATCTCAATCTGTCTCCTAGGCTAGAGTATAGTGGCACCATCATAGCCACTGCAGCCTCAAGCTCCTGGGTTCAAGCAATCCTCTCACCTCAGCCTCCCAAGTAGCTGGGACTATAGACATGTCCACCATGCCCGGCTAATTGTTTTTTTTTTTTTTTATTTTGTATAGATGAGATCTAACTATGTTGCCCAGGTTAGTCTCAAACTGTGGACCTCAAATGACCCTCCCATGTTGGCCTCCCACAGTGCTGGGATTATAAGCATGAGCCACTGTGCCTGGCCCAGGCCTCTTCTTGAGGCCTCATGTAGCAGTGGGAGGAACCCAGGTAGACCTGGTTCCAAAGCTAACGTCTGTCACCATGGCCTTAGGTAGACTGCTTGGGTCCTGGCCTCAGTTTGCTCATTTTAAAATGGGAATAAGAAACACTGCTGGGCCCCCCGCTTGATGGAACTGCAGTGACAGATGCCTGGCGCCTGGCACCACTAGGCCTACGCTACTGTGCCTCTCACAGATGGACGCCCCTTTAGGAAATCCCCCCTAATTATGAAGTTACAGATCTGGACGGTCGCATGGGGAAGAAGCACATTCATTAGGAGACCCAGGCACAAAGTCTGGACTGTGCCAAGCATCTCCCGCGCCAGCTTCCCGAGGACCGCAGGCTCGATAGAGCACCAAGCATCTCCCGCGCCAGCTTCCCGAGGACCGCAGGCTCGATAGAGCACATCTCTGTGTCCTGGTGGCAGCTTCCACCTGCCAGACCCTGAGGAGCTGCCGGCCCCGGAGGGCCTGCCTGGGGCCTCGCCTGTCCCTGGTGACAGCCCCTCAGCCCTTCACCCCAGGCTTGTGATCTCTGCTTTAAAGAGGACTCCAATCCCTTTCCCCTGCCCCCACTACACCCCCCAGCAACTAATCTGCTCGCCAGGGCCCTGATCCAAGAGAAAGCTAATTAAAGAATTGCTGCTCTTGGCTCAGCCTGGACTTTGAAGATTCCCCTTGGTCTTCCTGGAGTATCTGAAAACAGGTGGAGGAAGGGGGCGTCAGATAAGCCCCCGGAGCCTCTATAATAGGCTTAATCCCCCCAAAGCCTGCAGGCATCAAACAGACCTCCAGCAGGCACCGCTGAGAGAGGGTTCAGAGAACAGGGAGGATGCAAGGCTGTTCCCAGCCCCAGGGGCCCCAGGTCACCAGGCTTCCTTGTCCCTTGCTGTCTTTGAATGGTGCCCTTTTTGTGTAGTTTTTCAGAGCTTACTCAGGAGGCTGAGGCAAGAGGAGTCCAGGAGTTTGAGGTTGCTGTGAGCTATGATGATGCCACGGCACTCTACTCAGGGCTACGTAGTGAGACTCTGTTTCAAAAAAAAAAAAAAAAATTTCCAGAGCAGGAAAAAGTGTGGGGAGCTGGCCCCTCATAGCTTTGGCCCCCAGGGCCTCCCAGGGCTGCCATGATGGCTGGAGTTAGCAGATGCTCAGTTAAGTGTTCTCTGTCTTCCCACCCCATCCCCTAAGCGCACCCAATGCCTGCCTGTGGCTTTTTTTTTCGTTAACTAACCCTAAATATTTATTCAATACTCACTGGCAGAATGTGAGCTCAGTGGAGTAGCAGTCTTTGTGGCCCTCTTTGCTGCTGTGGCCCCCATCTGAGCAGGGCCTGGCACACAGTAGGTGCTTAATAAAACTTGATTGTGTAGTTGGTGGCCAGCTCCTAAGCGGGGTAAATTCTGCTCTCTCCAAGCTTGTGCTCCTGCTGCCTTCAGAAAACATCGCCAGGGTCTTTGTGGGATCACGGGGCCTCCCAGTGTGGGTGGGGTCGGTCTCAGAGCTCCTCCTCCCTGAGCTTTGGCCAAGTCTGGTGTAGCCCAGAGAGTGGGGGCGCCTAGGGGAGGGGGCAAGAGTGCATTTCGAGGCACGGTTCACCATGCGGGAACCTCTTGGGACGCTTGCCTGCATCACAGAAACAAAAATGATAAAAACCTGCCACTGAATTCTGGGTGGCAGTAAATTACTTAACACCTGAAACAGGTTGAAATGTGGCCGAGGTGGTTTTAATAAGCCCGTCTCCAATGCGGCGCTTCCTCGAGGAGCCGCCGGGTCTCTTCCCGAGGCATAATTTCATCGCGTCCCAGGCTTGGCAGCGTTGCAAATAAGATTTCGCTTCCCCTGTAAATCTCCAAGGGGGGAGCACGGGATTTCATTTGTGCTGTCAGTTAGCGCTCCAGAGAGCCTATTTACTTTGTTGCAGGAGGACAGGGTCCCCCGGAGGTGCTGGACACCGTGGCGGGAGGGGAGGCGGAGGGGTCAGTGCGGGAAGCTAATGTGAGGAGGAGGGTCGGGGGCTGTAGGTGGGGCCCAGGGGAGGACACTTTATTTCGGGTTCCTGAAAGTGGATGACCCAACTGCCTGACCTACTGAGGCAGAATTTCAGGCTGGGCGGACAGCCTTGGATTCTTCCAAGAGCCTCCTAAGCAGTGTGCTAAGGATCAGCCACAGGACCTGGGTATGGGGGTGTGGTCAGGTATTAGACCCCCCTAGGTTTGGACTCCTTCTCTAGCATGTGTGATGAGTCCAGAGCTCCCTCCTGGGAAACGGGGGCCAGATAAAGGAAGCTTCTGAACCCAGTGGGAGCCAGGTAAGAGCAGAGTCCAGGGGTAGCATAGAGGTGAAGTGACACCCGCTCTCTCCCCTATTTGATCTGGAACTTTTAGTCGTATGTCTGCCAAAACAGGTAAAGTTGGATGTATGCACAGGGGCCCTGGGCCTTGTGGTGTTGGTGTCCCTTGGCCACAGAGCAGCTGTTCAGGGATGTTACCCCACACCTGCTATTGACCTCAGTGATATGCAAATCCTAATATTTGTAGGGGTGGGCAGAGGATGGGGCCCAAGGGAGCGTAGTTAGAGGAGGGCATGGTGGGGCTGCAGTAGGTATGGGGGGCCTGGTTTTTGGAGGAATCGCCCATCTCCTGGCATCTTCCTGAAGACAAGATAGGGAGATGGTTGGGCTCTTTAGGGCCAGCAGGTCCCTTCCACTGCTCAGTATTCACACCCCCTTGAGGGGCCAAGAAACTTCGCTTGCTTTCCTGTAAGGATGGGGGTTTACTGCTGCTCAGACCACCCTTTCCTCTTCGGAATAGGTCAGTTGCCTTTGAAGGTTCTTCCTTCCGTTGACCTTAAATAGAGGTCTTGGTGATTCCATCCTGTGGGACTAAACCCTGGCTGGGCCTCCAACTCTCCTGGGGCCCTCCATTCCCAGCCCCAGTCTTCCTGAAACCTAAGGCTCTAGCCAGCCTGAGGTGTTCTTAGTCAGCCTTCAAGGTGCAGGCTGTGGACCTTGGGTGTGGTGGGCTGTCATGGGGAACGGGCCCTACCCTACACATTTCTTCTCTGTGCTAGACTGAGGACCCTTTTTTTTTTTTTTTTTTTTTTGATACAGAGTCTCACAGAGTCACCCTGGCTAGAGTGCTATGATGTCATAGCTCACAGCAACCTCAAACTCTTGTGGTCAAGTGATCCTCTTGCCTCAGCCTCCCAAGTAGCTGGGATTATAGGTGCCTGCCACAATGCCTGGCTAGTTTTTCTTTTTGTAGAGACAGAGTCTCAGTTTATTGGCCTTGATAGAGTGCCATGGCATCACACAGCTCACAGCAACCTCCAACTCCTGGGTTTAGGTGATTCTTTTGCCTCAGCCTCCCGAGTAGCTGGGACCACAGGTGCCCGCTACAACGCCCGGCTATTTTTTTGTTGCAGTTTGGCCGGGGCCAAGTTTGAACCCACCACCCTTGGTATATGGGGCTGGCACCCTACCCACTGAGCCACAGGTGCTGCCCATAGTTTTTCTATTTTTAGTAGAGAAGGGGGTCTCACTCTTGTTCAGGCTGGTCTGGAACTCCTTGAGCTCAAATGACCTATCCTCTTCGACCTCCCAGCGAGCTAGGATTACAGGTGCAAGCCATCCTGGGGGCAATTTGCTGGCTTGCCCTGAGGGTCCTGCTGAGATCCTGGCCTGACACCAAGAACAGGCCAGCTCAGCACCTGGCTTTGTCTGTAGGAGCCAGGAATGCTGGATAAATTCCATAGGGGGTTGTGTGGATGGGGGGTACATATAGGGTGGGGGTTACACTACCAGATGAGCTGGAAACCCAGCACTCCACACAGTCTCACAGAGGCTTCTGCTCACAGAAGGAGGTTGATGCTGTCGCCATGGTTTCCGAGCACTCTCAAGGGCTTTACCTGTATTACCCCACATGTCCCTCCCAATAGCAGTGGGGGATGGAGCTGTTACCATGCACACACTGAGGTGGAAACTGAGGCACAGACAACCTGAGTCACACACGTAGGCAGTGGTGAGTCTAACCCAGTTCCAGGGAACTCCAAGGCCCTGCCCGAGGAGCCCTCCAGGAGAGAGCAGTGGTGGTGATGCAGTGGTTCCCTAAGGCGTATGGCCGAGAACCCTTTCTGGGCAGAACCTCTGTTAGCTCCAGGGGCTAAGGGATACCATTTGGAAACAGAATCCTCTTCCCTGCCTTGGAGGGCTCCCCAGGTGCCCTGAGTTGTGGTACTGCCCCAAGTGTGCAGAGAGTGAAATAATTACTATGATGCTGAGATTGCCAGGGGCTGTGGTGCTTGGGAAGTCATCCTTCTCATCCTCACCTTTATCAGGTGAGTGACTAGTTGACTGATTTATCATGTTTAATGACTTACTCTTCACTCTCTTTTATGGGCCAGGCCAGTCCCCTCTGGGAATCTAGTGGTGTGGAGGGTGAGGCCTGCCAGCCGGGGCCCAGCTGAGTGAGGTGTTAGAGTGGGTACCTGTGCAGGCGAGAAGCACCAGCAGAGGGGTGGGGCTGGGACGGAGTAGGGGGGCTTTCCTGAGGCAGTGCCTGGGTTGAACCTTCAGGGGCCTTTATGAGGGAGGGCATGTAGGCTCTCCTGACTGGGTGGGTGAGTGTGTTCTAGAAAGATCCTTTGCGGCCTCAGAGAATGGGTCTCAGGTAAGAGGGTGGGGCAGCCTTCCTGAGGCCCCCCCCGCCCCGTGTTCTGGCCTGAGTAAGAGTTGGAAAAACAGCCTTTCACGGTGGTCACTCCCTGTGCTGCTCTTTGGAACAGTCCCCCTTGGCTCCCGCCCCTACCAGGATGGAAGGTGAGGACTGAGACCCAGAGGACCCCATGTCACCCAGCCAGGGCCATCCAGCACCAAGGCACAGTGAGAAATAACTCTGCTTCCTTGGGATATGAGGAAAAACTTGTTAGCCCAATCCAGATGCAAAATAAGATCTCAGGCGGAAGTATTAAGTTCTTGTTGTATGTTAAATTTAGCAGAAACTGCTACTGTTCTCATGGAAAATTTTTTTCCTTCCCATCCCCTCACCTTTGGGGTGTGAGTTAGGCAGACAAGGCCTGGAGAGCCGTGAGTGCAATGAACACATCTAGGGGATGCGGTTTGACTGGGGGGATAAACCCAGGTGTGTATTCACTGGGGTGGCAGAGTAAGCAGGTGTCCCCAGATACCCATGTGGTTCCATGGTTGCTGGAGCCTCTTATGGCATAATCCGCAGCTCTTATTAACATGTGTGTCTCCAGGTAGATACTCTCAGGTCTGTGTTTAGCTGTCGGTCCTCTGCATGGCTGGTTTAAGACACCTCTGGTGCCAGCAAAACTCCTCCGGGCCTGTGAGATGGGGTCAGAGGTCCCTTCTTCTTCCTGTAGCAGAATCGTTATTGTGGAACTTACTAACCCCAGAGCCGCTGTCCTGCCCGGCCACCTGCCCTGTGCAAGTAGGCCCCTGTAACAGAGCTGGCTCTCAGGGGCAAGGCCTGGAGATGCAGCATGGGCGGCCCAGACCTCATGTGCCCCAGACCCCTGGCCCCTTGGCATGTTGGGCAGCCACGCCGAGAGTCAGCAGCCGAGATGACTGTAAAAGTTAAATCTTTCTATTTATTTCAAGAAAGGACAAGGCAAGTGGATTTGGACATTTTATATGAAAACAGACAAAACAGAAAATAGGACCAAGTAGTTAATCACATTCATCTCAACATTGAAGTTTCAAGGCACCTACAAGAAGGAGGCCAAAGGGCGGTTCGCAGTGCACTTTGGTTTGTGTTGTTGTCGTGGTGGTGGGTGTTTGTGGGTCTTGGGTTTCTGAAAACCCCTGCCTGGCGGTAAGGTTGGGAGTGAGGCAGGCAGGCAGGGATGAGGCCCGGCCTGGCTGGGACCCGGGAGCTGGGCCAGGTCAGCCAGCTGCTCCTGCAGCGGTCAGGGATGAGAATTGTCGCCCCCAATGCTCAGATTCTCAAAATTGCTTTGCCCTTCAGAGAAAAAAGAAAAAGACGAGGGTGTAGAGCCGAGTGGCCCCACAGGGCAGGTTCTGCAGGTGAGGAAGGCCAGGGAGTTGGGAAGCTGCTGGGCCCTTTGAACAGCAGAAGGGACCTCAGTCACAGACTGGGGGAGAGCAGGCCGCATCCCTCTTCTAGCAGAAGGATCCACCCTATTCACCAGGATCTGGCCAAGGACCCTCCCTGGCTTCCTCCTTCTCCTCCTCAGGCTGGGGAGGGGACTGTACTGAGCTCCAGGGGGCTTTGCAATGCCAAGTGGGGTGCAAAAGCTTTTAACATCTGGAAAGGGAATGACTTTTGGTGGCCCTTCTGCCATTCACTCTGAAGTGTTTCTGCAGGGGAATGAGGGGCTCCTGTAGTTCACATTCATCTTTGGACTCCCTAATCACACCTGCCTGTGGTACTAGTCCCTGGGATCCCATGAGTGCACCATGTCTCTGGCCAGCCTGTGTTTACCACACTGCAGCCTCCCCAACCTTCAGCACTGCCTCTTGGTGCTTCCCTCTCTCCTGGATAAGCAGCCTCAGATGCTGGGCCCTGGGCCCCTCCTTGGGCTCTCAGCCTCTGTGCTGGAAGGTGCTAGGCTCCTTGGTACAAAGAACCCTCTGGAGGCCCACCTTGGACGCTACTGGCCTGCTGGCAGGTGGCCATGCTGAGGTGGGGGGGGAAAGGTCTAAGGCTAGTTGCAGGTTTTGAGTGTGTGTCTTCCTCCTGCAAACCCAGAACAATGGACTAGGCTGAGGTGGGTGGTCTCAGCACACTCTGTAAGTGTGTCTTCCAGCAGGGCAGGAGGTCCCAGGGAGATGAGCAGGTGACAGGCCCTGTCTGCTGTAGCTTTGATTGTTGGTTCTTCTGTCTTGAGTTCCGAGCTCCAGGTGGGGTTCAGAGTGCAAGGATTCTTGGCAGGAGTGGCAGGCAAGGCGGAGGGTGTCGCCTGGGATCCCCAGTTTCCTGCAGCGCCCCTGTGGGTCCTCCTCTGGTTCTCTGTCCCCTTTGTCACCCAGTCAAGTGAAGCCAGCCATCAGATATGGGAGGCCACATGTCCCTGTCTGACTCACAGCTGGCAATCAGTGGATCCAAGGCACAGTGGAGCAAGGTGCTTTGGGCAGGAAAAGATGCCGAGGTGGTCCCCTCTCTGTACAGGACACCAGTGCGGTGGGGCAGGACAAGAGAAGGCCGTTTGCTGCCAACACCTATGCCTGGGCTGTTCACGTTGAGTGTGTAGATGGCAAGTGGGGAGGACATGGAAGGGAGAGGTGGAGGTGGCCTTGTCCAGTTGTTGGAGAAGAAAGGATCAGAGGACCCTGTGTGCCAGGCTCTGCACTGTGTCTCAGTGACCCCTAGGGAGGGCAAGGCCCTGACTATCCGAGCCCCGTGGACGAGCTGCATCTTACCCAAGTGACCGTCAAACTTGATGACCATAAAAGATATTTAGGGCTGGTGGCAGCAAAGACCTTCCTGCAGGGACTCTCTGTGCTCAGGCTTTTGGACTTCCAGGTGTGGGGAAGACAGCGGCCAGGGTACTATGCCTGTCCTGATGGCCGCAGTGCCTTGGGGGCTGGTTTGTTAGGACCAGAGGCTGGTTGGCCCACCCACAGAGAACCCTTAGTGTGCCCACACTTCCCTCCTGGTTTAAGCCAGGCATTTCAATGACAGAGTCGGGGGCAGAAACAGTGATCTTGAAGAGCCAGGGCCCTGCCAGGCTCTGCAGGGGTACCAGAAGCAGGAGCTGCCCAGGGTGAAGGGCTGCCCTGGATGTAGTGGCTCCAGGAGAGGAGTGGAAAGAAGGCCAGGCTTGCTCCTTGGCTTTGAGGGTTTCTGAGCACATTTGCAAATCTTGTTTATGGTGGGAAAGTGGGCTTGACCCCTTTTGTAATTTCAAAACCACATATTAAAACTGCCAAGGGAGAGGGAAAAGCGGGTGCAGGGTTGGGTATGGAAAGCAAAGAGAATTTTTTTTTTTCTAGAGACAGAGTCTCACTTTTTAACCCTTGGTAAAGTGCCATGGCATAACAGCTCACAGCAACCTCAAGCTCTTGGGCTTTGGTGATTCCTTGCCAAGTAGCTGGGACTACAGGCACCCATCACAATGCCCAGCTATTTTTTTGTTTCAGTTTGGCCGGGGCCAGGTTTAAACCCACGACCCTCAGTATATGGGGCCAGCACCCTACTCACTGAGCCACAGGCGCCACCTGCAAAGAGAATCTTTTTGTGAGTTTTTAAAAAGAAGCACGTGTGGGTTTTTGGGGGCAACGACTTGGAACATTTCAAAAGAAATGGTAAATCAGCAGTTCTCAACCTGTGGGTCGCGACCCCTTTGGGGGTAGAGCAACCCTTTCACAGGGGTCGCCTAAATGCATCCTGCATATCCGATATTTACATTACGATTCATAACAGTAGCAAAATTACAGTTATGAAGTAGCAACGAAAATAATTTTATGGTTGGGGGTCACCACAGCATGAGGAACTGTATTAAAGAGTCGCGCCATTAGGAAGGTTGAGAACCACTGTGGTAAATTCTTAAAATGGCAGAGTGGAAAGTGCCCAGGCACCATCACCTGGCCATGACGGAGGATTGCACGTGGAGTGGCAGTGCTGGGCACTTCCCAGGGCTGGGCGGTCTGGGATTGGGGGCCACAGGATGAGGAGGCGGAGCTTGTCTGTGCTTCCTGCCGAGTTCAGACTGGGGAAGGGCTGGTGCACATCTCTCTGCCTTTCTTGGTGCCTCTCCGAGTGGGAATTTGCAGACCCTCTGGTGGCACAAGGGGGTCTTTTTTTTTTTTTTTTAAGGGACAGAGTTTCCCTCTGCCACCCAGGCCGGAGTGCAGTGGTGTGATCATAGTTCACTGCTCCCTTCAACTTCTGGACTCAAACGATCCTCCTGCCTCAGCCTCCTGAGTAGCCGGGACAACAGGCCCACACCACTATGCCTGGCTAAGTTTTTCAATTATTAGTAGAGATGAGGTTTCACCCTTGCTCAGGCTGGTTTTATACTCCTGAGTTCAAGCAGTCCTCCCACCTAAGCCTCCAGAGTAGCTGGACTATAACTGCATACCACCATGCCTGGCTAATTTTTAAACAATTATTTTAGAGATTGGGTCTCTCAGTGTTACCCAAGCTGGCATGCATTAGCCATGAAATCTGGTACAAGTGGCTCCTTGATGTGTCTGGCTGGCCTGGCTGCAAGACACTGCTGACTTGGGATTTTCAGGGGACGCTGGTCATTTTGGGCAACACAGCGATCTGCTTCCTTACATGGTTCTGGGGATGGCAAAGCAAGAGTGAGAACCAGGATCTTCTAGTCAAAGAACCAGACCTTGGCAGGAAAATACCTGCCACATCTCCATCTCATGCTTAAGTCCTCCCAGTGACAGAGAGCTCACTGCCTGTTTCTCCTGCTGGCCCAGGTTATCTTTCCTGACCTTCAGCTTTCCCTTTGCGGTTAGACCCGCTCACCTTTCACTGAACACAAAAAATGGACTGGAGACAGGTGGCTGGAAGAGTAAGGAAGCAGAAAAGCCCACGGCTCCAGAGCCCTTCTTTGTAGGGACTAGGCAGGCTAGTCCCAGAGACCTGAGCATATGGCTCTGGCTGGCCCCAAGCAGTTGAAGGCATTCCTGCCTCATCCCCCTCAACACAGGCCCAGGAAGTCTCTGCTGTGTGGACAGCCACTTGGGGCAGCTTCATAAACCATGAAAAATCCCTCTTTCTCTCACCTCTAAGGAGTTTAATCTCTTCTAATCAATTTAGCAGACTCCCTTGGTTATAAATGATAATGATTTGCATTTTGGAGTTTTTTTTAAATCCCTCTTTAAGAAAAAAAAAATGCCTCTTCTCTGCATTCAGGAAGGCCATACACGTGGGCTATGAATTGCCCTGGCATTTGTCCAGGGGCGGGCGCAGCCATCGTCATCTGTGCCTATTCAGTGTGAAGACACAAGGATGCTTGGACATCCACAGGTGGGCTAGCCAAGAACATGGTCCGGCCCCTTCCTGCCAGACGGCTGGGCTCTGCCTAGTGCTTCCCCAGCCCCTCACTCTCTGTCTGCCGCATCCAATTTTCCTTCCTATATTTTTCATAAGCTCGAGGCTCAGAAAGAAGCTCTGTCCTCCTCTCTGGCACGTTAGCCAGGAAACAGATTTTTGGAGTGGGCTGGCTTCGGGACTTAAGCTGCCTTTGGAGGGGGCTGTCCTGAATATGCCTCAAACCTTTGCTCTTTCCCCTCCTCACCTCACTCTGGTTCCTGCACCAGCCCCTCAAAACCTACTGGGGTCCTCTTGCCTGTCTTAGACCAAATGGGACCTTCCCAAAAGGGAGGGCCCCCCACCAGACCTCTGGGACACTCAGCTTTCCTGAGGGACTCCAGACCCTGCCCCAGGTCACCGCCACTTTATAGAAGAAGAGGCAGAGGCTGTGCACTCACCAAACACCCTCCCTGCCCCTCTCTGAAACATCTCCGACCCCCTTCTTAGATCTATGCCCATCTGGGAGGGAGGCCTACCTGGACCCCAAGGAGGAGGAGGAGAGCCCAGTGCCTACGAGAGGGAGAAGAACTTCAGGAGAGGAAGGTTGGGCCCTTCCCAGCCAATGCCATCTTCCTGAGGGTCACCCTGAGCAGGGAAGGAACAAGGAGCCTGTGTCCCAGTACTCAGGGAGCCCCTGCCTCCAGACCTGGCAGCCTGACCCTGGGTGGGGGAGGTCCCCTCAGCAGCCGCGTGGGCACCATGTTGCCGTGGAGGGGTCCAGGAAACCCTGGCCAATTGAGAGGAGTTGGAGCTTCTGTGGGAGGCCAAGGGAAGGGGGAAGGAGAAAGGGAAGAAAAGAAGCTTTTGATGCACATCATGTCTGCAGAATTGAGTATGACTAATTAATAGATTTTATTCTTAGTAATCTCTTAAGCATTCCATACATTGGGCCCCACGCCTGAGCTGAGCTTACAAGAGGCCTCATTGGCAAAATGCAAATGATTCGCCAGCCCTGCCATCTTCTCTCCTTCCTTGCCTTTTCTCTCCTTTTTTTTTTTTTAAGAGGAAATTTAAAGGAAAATTACTATGTAATAGAAAAGAGACTCCAATCACTACATCTAATTACCTCGAAGGGTAAACCACTTAACCAAAGAAGTGTCATGGGCCTTTTTTAAAAATCTGCCTTAAATGCCACAAAATACACTCATCAACGTTGAGGCCACTGAGGTTGTTCTGGCTAGTTATGGGCCGTGAGGGTCAGCTTAGCAGGGAACTTTCCTTTAGAAGTGTCAGCTTTGCACAGGAGGGAGATTTTAGGCACGCCCCAGGTTCATCATCCCAGGCCTTGTGTCCTCACACACATCTAAGGGGTGGGGAGGCAGGGTGTCCTGAACATCTTTCATCTGTGTGACAGGGCCCCCTCCCTGGCTTGGGGAGCTGTGATGCAGCAGAGATCTGGGGGCTTGGTCTCAGAAAGGCCCTAGGAAGGTGTTGATATCTGAAGGACACAGTGTCTACCTTCATAGTACCTAGAGCTCCCCAGAGCGGCTAATGGCTCCCGGTGAGTCAGGGCCCAGGTTTTGCAGTGAGGTGGGCTGCACCCCGTTAGTGCAAGAACTGAGAGCAGGAGGCCAACCTGGTCCTCAGGTCTAGCACGCCCCTCTAGGAGGGTAGCAGGGCTCTTATGGGCCTACGACTGATCTGCGGAGTGGGGGAGGAACATTCATCACTGAGGCCTGGTATTGGAGAACATGGTGAGGCAGCGGCGCTGGCTGTCGGCTCTGCTCCACCTTCCCTCCCTAGGTCCTCCACACTCCTGCCCTAGCCAAGCTGGATCTTCCCAGGCAGTTCTGATCATCTGTGCCACCTGTTGTCCCCAAATGCCTTTCTAGCCACCAAAGGAATAATCTGACCTCCTGCCTGGGGTGGGGAAAGGAGAGAGGGGAATGTAGGTGAGGCAGGGATGGAGCATGCCAGCAGTGCCATGCTGCTGTGGATGCCAGGGATTCAGAGGCCCGATTTCCCCAGGACCCCAGCAGCAGGTGCCCTTGAGGGCGGGGGTTCTTATTTCTGAAACAGAGACCTAGGACTTCTGTCCCCTCTAGCCAAAGCTGCACACCCGATGCACCCTCTCCTCTCAGACATCCCAGGGGACCCCTCTGTTCCTTCCTAAGTTGTTAAGAACCGCTGTGTCTGGGGGGGCTACAGTCCACAGTGGGGGCGATTTTTATACAGACCTGAAATTAAGGCTTGGGGAATTTTATCTCTTTAACCTCATTGTATGAGAAAACGATTTCAGGCGGAGAGAGGGAAAAAGGTCTAGTTTGAAATGAAATGTGTCCATGCCCCTCGGCGGCTCTCTGGGGCAGGAGAGTTGGGACCATTTGGTGGGACAAGCCCATGGGCTGCCCAGGAGCCTCTCCCTTTTTCCACTTCCCTGTGGTATCCTTGACTTCCAACCCCACCTCCTCACTGATGGAGCGGCCGGATCTTTTCATGTCACCACTGCCCAGCCTCCTCTTCTGCCTTTGCTTTTGTCCAGCTGGCAGAGGCCTTTTGAAAACACCACCACCAGGAGCAGGACCCTCTCATCCTCCTGCCCTCAGACTAGCTGCTCCTCTTTGATGGCGCTTTTCCCCGGTGCAGGATGAGCGGCGTGTTGACAGAGAGTGACCCTAGCTCCCTGAGTACTGGGACACAGGGACCGTCAGAACCCCAGGCTCCGTCCGCCCTTCTCCCCTTTCCAGATCCGCTGTCATTATTTCATCATCGTTTTAATCTCATGGCTCACCACACAACACTGTCAGTTGATAAATGACAGCGACACTGATTCCAGAGGGAGGAAATAAAATCTTAACTCTTCTGAGGGCCCCTGGTCAGTACCCTGCTGGAGGCTGGCATTTTTAGAAAGAGATCTGGCCCCTTTCTCTCTCGAATGCAGAGTCCCAGGAGTAGGCACAGGGAGGGGCTGCTGTTACCCTGGGCTTTTCTGAGGATTTTTGTGTCTTTTTGGGGGCTTTGTTTGAGCAGCCATGGAAACCAATAGGTTTAATCAGCTGATATTAAAAAAAAAAAAAATCCTTCCTGCACTAATTACAGGTCCCAGGAGGCAGCACACAGCATATAGTAAGTGTTCAGAAAGTAGCTGGTAAGGTGATTGCATCTGTGTGTTTTGGGGTGAGGACATGGGGAAGCCAGCAGTTG
This sequence comes from Perodicticus potto, assembly GCA_963574655.1. Classification (NCBI taxonomy): domain Eukaryota; kingdom Metazoa; phylum Chordata; class Mammalia; order Primates; family Lorisidae; genus Perodicticus; species Perodicticus potto. The sequence continues at coordinate 35,671 of CAUYRH010071774.1, forward strand.
AAGAAAGCTTTTCTGGCCAAGATGAGATAGGACAGAACTTGCCCTATCTCACACCTTGCCCTGCCCCTCCCTAAGCCACTGGTCTGGGACCCACATGCCTCAGCCTTTAGGAGCAGCAATATCCCCCCACCCTACCCCAGGAGACTGAGTCTCCACCCTCCACCTCCCTGCCGTCCCCAGCACCTTGTCTACTTACGCAGTGATTTCTAGGAGAAAGCAACATTTTCGCAATTCTGTTGTCTCAGGAAATGGAAAAACTGACCCAAGAAGTATGGTAGGGACTGTATATTGGCTCTGTCTACCCAGCTGTACTTGGAAACACCACACAGAGAGACAGGCAGCCAGATGCACCTCCAGGTGTCAGGAAAAGTGACAGCTTCCATCAGGGCTCCTATGGAGTGTGGTACGTAGAGCTGAAGAGGGTTTCAGCATAGGGGAAAAAAGTGTGTGTGTGTATGTGTGTGTGTGTGTGTTTGAAAATTGACTATATTATTGTTCGAAGAATGCAGTGAAAGATGCCATATTTCTGCAAATCTGTAAGGAAAATGGTATGGAATAGACCAAGGAAGAGATTTCAGAACAATATCTCCATAGCAAAAGGTCTCTTCTTTCCCCTCTCATTGTGAGGAGCCTGAAAACCTTCCATCACGGCGCCAGCAAGCAGCCGGCAGAGGGAGAGCCACGCAGGGGCGTCGCTGCTTCTCTCTGATGGTTCCTTTGTGACGGTCCTGAACAGAGCGTGAGGTGTACACAGACGTTGTTACAGGTAGTATCTTTCCAGTTTAGGAAAAAAAAAACCCAACCCTTCCTGTGATATTATTTTTAGTCCTTCCCTCCCCAACCAGCATAAATTATGTCTTCAACAATGTTGAATCCCCCTCCTGCCTTCTATTCTTTTTTTTTTTTTTTTTTTTAAGAGACAGAGTCTTACTTTATCGCTCTTGGTAGTGTGCTGTAGCGTCATAGCTCACAGCCACCTCCAACTCCTCGGCTTAGGTGATTCTCTTGCCTCAGCCTCCCGAGTAGCTGGGACTACAGGTGCCTGCCACAATGCCTGGCTATTTTTTGTTGCAGTTTGGCCAGGGCCGGATTTGAACCTGCCACCCTCGGTATATGGGGCCGGTGCCCTACCCAGTGAGCCACAGGTGCCGTCCCCTGCCTTCTATTCTTTAAAAAAAAAAAAAAGAATTTTTACTGTTGTGTTCTACAAAATCATCAGCCCTCCCCAAATTTTGCTTTCTGTTGGGAAGGTCATTGGTAGAATTTCTTTTCCTTGCTCTCTGGGGTTGCAGCAGGCTGGGCAAAGCCACATGGCTGCACTAGGACAGCCGGGGACTGAGGCGGGGGCTGGGGCGGCCCGGCGGCATCACGTGTAGGAGTAGTCTATGTCAGGAATGCCGGCGTCCCGGTAGCCCCGCGTGGTGCCATAGCCGATAGTGTGCGTGCCCTTGCAGAGGCTGCTGCCATTGGAGGGGAAGATGGTGTGAACTACGTACTCCTCTTTGGCGCGGTATGGGTTGATGGGCAGCATCTGCAGCCCAGGGCCACGGATTTCCAGGATGGAGTTATCCTTCTTGGTCCCCGATTCCATATAGTCATCCTTTTTCCTGCTGCCCCGGTGGTAGGCCCTCTCCTGGGTCAGCAGCTCGCCGGCCTGGTGCACGTACCAGCAGATGGCCCCCAGGACCAGGAAGAGGAAGACGAGAGCCACGGCGCCACCAATGATGCCCGCTAGGGGCAGGCCCACCATGGGGCCGGCATTCTGCTCCTGGTTGAGCGTGGTGGTGGGGCCGTAGCTGTCAGCTGTCTCTGCCTTGGCGCACACAGGTGTCTCATCTGCCACGTAGGTGTTTCCGGTCTCCATGGTGACCATGCAGATGACATAGGTGGACTTGGGCTCCAGGGCTGTCAGCAGGTACTCCGTCTTATCCCCCTGCACCAGGGTCTCTGTGATGGAGCCCACGGCTGGGCTGTGGCCCAAGCGCAGCCAGCTGAGGCGGAAGGAGGAGGCAGGGAGTGAGGCCTTCCACGTGATGCGAATGGAGTCTGCCGTCAGGGGTTTCACGTGGATGACCAGGGTCTTGGCGCCGTCGCCTGTGGCCATGGGGTAGTCAATGTTGGAGTCAGGGAGGCGCAGCCCCGGCCTCTTGGCTTTGAGGGTGAACAGCGAGCCCTGGGGCGTGGTGGCGGAGGCATGGTTGCTGGCCGTGGTCTTGGCGGCTGCGTTGGCTGCGCCGCCCTGCGACCCTGTCTCAAAGCACTCGTCCATCTCACTGGTGATATCCTTGATGGCCATGCCCCGGACCTTCTCAGGGCCCTGGCACATGAGGCCACGCACATTGACCACAGCTGCCCGTGCTTTCACCCAGTCCCGCAGCCACATGAGGTTACAGCCGCAGAACCAGGGGTTGTTTCTGAGCAGCAGCTGGGCCAGGTTGCCTAAGTCATCAAACAGGCCGCGGGGCAGAGTGGTCAGGTTGTTGTTGGACAGGTCCAGTCGCTCCAGCTCACGCATCTTGGCCAGTGTGTTATAGGGAATGTGGCTGATGGCGTTGTCCTGCAGGTAGAGCTTCTGCAGGTGGGCACTGGGCAGGTTGAGGGGCGGTGCTGCCAGTGAGTTGCGCACCAGGGAGAGCTCCGTGAGGTTCTGCAGGCGGCTGAAGGTGTCATCTGCGATGCGCTGGTTGGCCAGCAGGTTGCCGTCCAGCACCAGGCGCCGCAGGCTGTTGAGGCCCTTGAAGGCGTGCAGCGGGATGGTGGAGATGCGGTTGTCGTCCAGCCGCAGCTCCTCCAGCGTGTGGGGCAGCCCCGAGGGGATGCTGCTCAGGTGGTTCCGGCTCAGGAAGAGCAGCTTGAGCTGCTTGCTGTCGGCGAAGGCGTCCTCCTCGATGCTGACAGTGGACACGGAGTTGTCATCCAGGTGCAGCTTCTCCAGCAGTGGGATGCGGGCCAGCGAGTCCCTGGCGATGGTGCGCACGTTGTTGTCCTGCAGGTGCAGCTCCCGCAGGGAACGGGGCAGGTTGATGGGGAACTCATCCAGGTCATTCTCATACAGGTAGATGACCTGCACGCTGACCTTGGTCTTGAGGTCCTGGGGGATGCCGGCATTGTTGATCTGGTTGTTCTGCAGGTAGAGCGTGGTGGCACCATCAGGAATGTCGGCGGGGATGGAGGTGAGCCCCCGGTCGTTGCAGTAGATGAAGCCGTTGTCGCAGCGGCACACGGAGGGGCAGGTGGTACTGTCGATGACCTCTGTCAGGAAGGCAATGAGCCCGTAGCAAAGGAACAACCAGTCTCGCAGGTCCATGGTGGCCGTAGTCATCATGACGGTGGTCGTGACGGTGGTGGTGGGCGTGGTGGTGGCAGTGGGGTGTGCCACCACCATGGTGGATAGCTGGGGGAGCTGGGCCCACCTGACCTGGAATCCCAACACCTGCAAGGAGCACAAGACAGGTGCAGTGAGAGCGGGATGGTCACAGTGGCCTGAGGAGCCAAGTTCCTGTCCACCAGACTGCCACCTTGAGGTCACCGACCACAGTTGGGTCCTGCAGGTCGAGGTCAAGCTGTGAGGAATGGCCTTTTTCTTGCCAAGTTTATACCACAGGTAATTGCTTGGGCTAAGGTCTGACTCTAGCAACATTAAACCTCATCAGGATCCAAGACGCTGCCTGTTAATGAGACAGATGCCTCCTCCGCCCTCCTGGAGTATAGCCGGGGCCACAGGGGGTTAATTTAGTGAGAGCCACCCTGCAGTTTGGGTTACTTCTCTCAAAATCTCACACTAAGCCAGTCTTTATGGCCAATGCTAACGGTACCAGTCAATGCTGATGGGATGGATTTAGGGCGTGTTTTATGGATTTGCAGCCACGTTTCCCTATCTGGCTAAGACTCAGGTTTCAAAGGGAAAGCTTGTTTCTGGGAAGTCTGTGCGCTCAAAAGGGGGGGCGACGCCACAGCCAGTGAGAAAGAAGCTGCCAGCACCCTCACTAGTGAGCAGTGGAGAGCATGGAGCTTCATTGTCTGGTGTTAAAACAACACATCCCGTTCATCACTCATACATTTTCCAGACAGAAGAATAAGGTGTCAACAGAATCACTTTCTTGTGTATTTACAAAAACATCTTTCTATTAGAGGAGGTCTGCGTTCTATAGGAAATTGTCCCACACCTTGCCCCCTTCTCAAATCATAAACTTTCAGCTATCACAGGGGGAAAAAATACTATCTGTTTTCTTGCATCTATAGAAATGAGACAAATAAAAGGCAGAAGGTGTTTGCGCTCTGAGGGAATTGTCTGCAAGGTGTAATTTTGGTTTTTGCAAATGGAAAAATTGCAGCATGGATTTTTTTTCTTATATTATTTTACCATTCATAGTGGTAAAAAAAATCAATTAAAGATAAATTATCTTTCGACCTCAGTGGGGAAGGTGTCTTCATGCAGCATGCAGAGGTCTGCCTCTAGACCCTGGATTCACAAAGGCTTTTGCGTGGCAGATCACAGTGGTCTCTCAGAGCCTGAGTCCCGGCCCTGTTGTGTGGAGCAGAACCAGCACCTGTTCAGTGGGCCATCAGGGACCTCACTCACACACCCCAGGGACTGAGCATTTCCCAACCAGGCCAAATCTTTTATCTTCTCTATTCATGGGCCATTCCTCTCCATGGAGCAAACTGCCCCTCTTTTAGAACCTGGCTCAATGTCATCTTCCTGCTGGGTCTTCCTGATGACCCTGAGAGAGCATCTGTCTGTCTGTCCACCTACCCAGCAGCTCTTTACTTAGCATCTACTATGTACTTCTGGCCGGCACAGGCCAGCATCTATAGGCTGGTCAGTGGTGTAGTGACTAAACAGTGAGGTCAGGGGCTGTGGCCTTTGGGGACCTGGGTGGCTTGGCATCAGAGACCTCTCAAAGACAGACTGGCCGGCCTAAGTGAAGGCCTCTGCTGTCACCCACGCATGCTCACACTCCATTGCACTTAGAGGCCTTCCCTTAGTCAGTCCCGTGGTCCCAGGGCCTCCTAAAGCTCTGGTGTCCATGATGATGTGCTCACCTCACTCAGGGCTTACTGGCAGAATAAAGCGCTGTCCATGTCTTGGCTGGTCAGGGGCCACCCAAGGACACCCCAGCAGGGCACCTATAAGACTGAGGGGGAAGGTGCATGGGGCCTGCCCACAGAGCAGGAGGAAGGAAAGTAAGGGGTAGGGGAGCCAGGAGAAGGGGGCGCTGGTGAGGTAGTTCTCAGCTTCGAAATGGGCCCCTCTTTGCAGCGATGACTGGCCTGGGAGCCAAGGATACTGGCCTTGTGTATTCCTGACCGCTTGCTTCCTGACTGCTCAGCCCTGCTCAGTCTGGGGTTTGACACCACTCGTTCCAATTCCCGAGCCCTTCTGGATGTGGGATTGGCCTTTGCTCCCTGTGCCTCAAGCTCCCAGCAACCTCCCTCCCATTCAGCTATGGTCTTTGTTTCCTGCCCCCTTCCACCTCTGCACCTTGCTCTCCAGCTCCCCTCCCCTTCAAGTCCCCTGGTGAGATCCTCAGGTCATTCCCCTACCCACAGGTGCTGCCCCGCCCTTGCAATGCTGATCTCTCTGCCTGAAACACTCATGCCCAGATGCACCTGCCTGATCCCTCCCCTCCTACAGGTGAGGCCTTCCCTGGCCACCCCATCAGAAATTACAACCTTCAGAAAATACTTCTCTGCTGCTCCCTGCTTACCTATAGTATTTATCATCAGCTAACATGCTATATATTTTACTTTCTTTGTTTTTACTGTCTGTATCCCCACTGGAAGGTAAGCTCTACAAGGGCAGTGGTTTTCGTGTGTCTTGTTCATTGGTATATCCCTTGGGGCCCAGTCCAGTGATTGATACATAGCAGATGCTTGCCAAATATTTCAAAAGAGAAATTGTATTGACCCATTCTGTGGATGAGGAAACTGAGGCATGGAGAGACTTGCTTGAAGTCCCCGGGCAGGAGATGGTGGAGTCTGAATTTGACCCCGGAGCTGTCTGGCTGCAGGACCTCAGTGCCAGGCCATACACTGCTAAGGACTGTGAGTCCCCAGCCCACCTGGACCTGACTGAGGCCTGAGCTGAGGGTTCTCAGAATTTGCTGAGGTGCTCACTCTCCTGTAAGCCTCCCGACTATTTTGTATGGGGCTGTAAGCAGAATGAGTGTCTTTCGATAGGACAGGGATAAACCCAAGCCCTGGCATGAGCCCCCCAGCTGGGCCTTGCCCACTGTCCTCCACAGGCAGCAAGGCAGCATGCAGAGGCCCATGCTGTGAACCTGTGGCTGCTGTCACACACATACACAGGTCCTCAGCCCCCACTTTACAGCTGAGACCCTGAGGTGAGGGCCTCGTCCAGAGTCACAGCCAGCCCACGTTTCCAGCTGCACATCTATCCCCTTTTCTACACAGAACCAGGACCATGAAGGTTGTGGAGCCTGAGAGTCTTGTCTCAAACTGCTTACAAGCAGAAAGGCAGGGTGGGTGCTAGAGACAGGAGGCACAGGCCTATCCAAAGGCCACGTTGCCTCAGTCTCTGGGTTCCATTCTGAGCCCAGGAGCACCTCTGCCCAGGGCCCAGCATCTGGCCAGAGGACACACACCCTCCCTGGTCTGGTGGCTGCTCAGACCTGGCACGAGGGATATTCCATACTCGGCCGTTGTAGGGCAGTGCCCTGAGCATGGGGCAGACTTGTTAAAACCAAAGCCAAGGCCATGGCCAGCCACTGCATTCTCTGGCATGGACATCTGTTCCCGGCGCCCGCTCAGCTCACGGCCACAGTCTTTAGCCTCCAGAGCCCCCTAGCATCATAATAGAGTCTAAATTGCACCTTTCAGAGATGCTTGATGGATAACCAAGAAGCATTTGGGAGGCAGAGACCCAAGGCCTTTCCTAAAGGCCTTATCCATCTTAGCTAGAGGGCCCTGGCTGCCCCCTTCCCCAAGGCCAGCCTAAGGAAAGCAGGGCAGGACCTGAGGTGGGGAGGAAGACAGCCTGCCTCGCTGGAGGAGCCCTTTAATTGCCTGGGTGCCTGGCTGCTTTTTATTCCCTTGTTACGTGTGTGATAGTTTATGTGGCCATCAAATTAAACCTGCTAAATCGCCCATCTTTTACGGGATCGTTTGTTGTCATTGCACAGATCCCTCAGACTCCAGCATGGTGTGACTTATGACAGACAGCAGGATCCTAGGCTGGCCACTGTGGCAGGGCAGGGGAACAGTGGGATGGCTCAGTGGTATCCAGGGCCATCCTTAGTTGAGGGCACCTGGGGCATCATTCTTGGCATTCACTCCATCAGTGGCTGGCTTCTGCCACCTTCGGGTCAGAGGACCCTGGGTTCGAGTCCTGCCTCTGCCACTTCCAGGCTGTGTGATTTTAAACGAGTTGCTTGCCTTCTCTGAATTTCTGTTTCCTCATCATCATGGTTGCCTTTATATGAGAATTTACAATTGAGGATTCAATGTGCAAAGTGCCCCCCCTGAGTGCAGTCAAGTTTAAAAGATGTTCTAATGCTCTGCCCCAGACACACAGGCCTCTGCTCTCCAGGACCCCTTCCTCACTCCCTTGCTCCTGCTGTGCCTCCTGGGTAGACTGACGTATCAGCCTCCATGATGTTGAGATTTCCCCTACCCTCAGAGACTGTGCAGGCTCAGCCCCACCTCAGCCCCCAAGCTATGATAGCAGCACAGTCTCTAGCTTTAGGACATCAACACGGGCTCCCGCCTTCCCTTCATGGCCCTGGGAGGGGTTCGCGGGTGGGGGCCCCCTGCCCTCAACCCTATGTGCCCCAAGTTCCCAAAGCCACTGCACCGCCTGAGCTGTCTCTGGGCCTGTGCACAGCTGTTCCTGCTCCCGACACCATCATCACCAGTGCACTCTCCCTGACTCCTGCCTCACCAGGCAGCTTCTTCTCCTCCCTCAGGCCTCAGCAGGATGCCCCTTCCGGAAGCTCTCCTCACCCTCTGCACGTGTGGGCTCTGCTCCCACACCAGCTGCCTGACAGCAATAGGTACTGAGGAGTGTCTGTAAACACCTGCCCTCTGGGTGGGCCTCCCAGTTAGGGACCCTGGCCTCCTGGCTCTCTGCCTGGCTGTGGTCCCCAAATCCCATGAAGCTTGGGCAGGCAGAGGCCAGGGCCCTCTGAGGTCCTGCTGGGGGAGTCAGAGTGAGGGCAATGCACAGCGGGCAGCTGCAGGACCGCAGGCCTGGCACCTGCTGCTGCAGGTAAACTCCTGTTTACTTGGGGGCACAGGTCAACAGGAGTATGCCAGGCTGGGCAGGGTGAGGGCAAATTTTGAAGGGATCCAGGTGGGGAAAGAGGGAACATCCCCTACCTGCCAGCCCTAGCTCTCCTTCCTGTGTGCTAAGTGACGACAGCTCATGAGGGGACGTCCTGATGCTGGGTTGCCCAGGGGCCATGTAGTCTCAGGGGCCAGGCAGTCTCTGAACAGTGTCCTGAGCATGGGGCAGACTTGTTAAAGCTGAATTTGAGGAAGCAGGGAATTCCAGATAGCACCAACCCCAACCCCAGAAGGAGGTGTTGGACTAAAAGGGTGACAGGCCCGCAGGGCTGGGCTCACTGATGGCCTCCCCAGGCTAATGCCTCAGTTTCCTCACTTGTGATATATTGAGAGAATCCCACTTTCTTGAGAGGAGGTTGACAGGGAGGGATTGTGCAGGGTCCCCAGGACAGGCTGCAAGTGGTTTTATAAAGCGAAGCTGCCCGCAGGAAGGGCCCCAGGGTCCTCCTAAGAGCCCCCTCAGGACAGCCGCCCACCTGTCTTAGCTGATCCTTCAGAAAGAGGCAAGATCAGAAACAGTAGAGGAGGGAAGCAAGGCTTAGGCCAAGTCCCTTGCCCCTCCTGTTGCTGATGGGCACCCTGGTCAGCTGGTCCAGGGAGCCAGCCCACAACCTCTCAACCAGAAGCCCTAGGGCAGGCGTCCTCAAACTTTTTAAACAGGGGGCCAATTCTCTGTCCCTCAGACTGTTGGAGGGCCAGACTATAGTTTTAAAAAAAACTATGAACAAATTCCTATGCAAAAATGGGAACAGATACAATTCACACTGAAGCATGTGGCTCGTGGGGCCCGTAGTTTGAGGACCCCTGCCCTAGGGCAAGGTGCCCTGAGCTCAGGCCTTTCCTCCAGTGGGTCCAGCAGACCCTAAGCAGGGCCCTGTTTACTGTGCCCCTTCATCCAAGGCACCAAGGGTGGCACAGAGAGACCCTC
>CAUYRH010071775.1:0-18986 GCA_963574655.1 Perodicticus potto
ACCCCATTATTGGCAGCGTACTTAATTTGAGACACTTGTTTACAAGGACTTGCATAGATAATCCTCTCTGGAGGCACCCTGAGACTTTGCAATTGTATTTCAGTTTTGCTAGCACAGTCAAATCCTGTCCCACTGGCAGCGAGGGTCTTCACAATGGCTCTACTGTCTTTACATTTGATTGCATAAAAGGGAGTGACATGAGGAAGAGCTTTTAGCCATCTTCGGTGTTTCTTCAGAAGATCTCTGACATCTGCTACATAGAAGGCATCCTTATCATCAGAAGAGGAAACTTCATTGATTTTTTTATCCCGAATGTCCTTGGCAGTAAAATCTTCATCAAGCAAGTGGCAGTCAAAGTCTTCATTACTAATGTTGTTCATGGTTTCTTGATGTTTCTTTGAAAAACTACGAGGAGGAATTTAAAGAAATACATCCAGCTTCTCACAAAGGAATTCTCCAGGAATTCTGAATCCCACTGCGTGTGTCCTCCAAACAACAGTGGAAACATTCTTAGAGCATCCGGGCGCCACAGGCCAGCCCAATGGCGAAGCTGGAAAGCCAGAGCCGCAAGAGCACTTGGCGCCCTTGCCTCACCCTGGCTCCCGCCTGCAGGAGATGCTGGCCCAAGGCGGCACCGGAGGCCAGGGCGGCAACTTCAGGGACTGACCTCTACATTTTCAATGTCAATAGAAAATGGGTTATGGAAAAGCTGTATGCCCTGTTCATGGAGATGAAGCTCTTTAAATCTAAATTGGAACTCCTTTTGCAACTTTTCCACTGAATCCACACGTTGTGTTTGGGAATGCAACCAATGGTTTTTCCCCTAACAGATTTCGCAGCCCGGGATTAGTCCGCTTCTAAACAGGACATGCAGTGGAGGCAAAAACACCCAGCGGGCCAGATAAACCTCCTCGGCAGGCCGCATGTGGCCCGCAGGCCGTAGTTTGAGGACCCCTGGTCTAACGTGTCTTTTAAGCAGGCAGAGGAAAGATTCAGGCTCTCAACCCTGCAGGGTTTGATGACAAAGTAGTCAGCTGTCAATCGTATACAGCTGTAGCAGTATTGTGATTAACATCTCATACCCAAGAAGATTACCTGTTGCCCAGACAATATTCAGCAAGGTATATATACTGCTTTGTCTTTGGATTTTTTTTTTATTACAACGTATTTGCCTAGATTTTTCTTTTTTTTTTTTCTTTTTTCATTTTTGGAGTTCAAATATAATTTTCCATGTTGCCTAATTTAACAATAAGAACTTCATTTTTCAAGAGTTTCCGCCCCTGTTATTTGTTTTTTTCCCTCAATTTTATCCTGTAAGGTTTTCTTTTGTTTGTTTTGGTTTGATTTATGGTATTTTTGTTTTTCCTCTCTATTTCATGGAGGTGGGGTACCATGTATCCTCAGACTGGCAAAGAGCTGCTGACCTCCCAAAAGGGAGCTACCCAACCCAGCAACCCCAGAAGCTAAGGATTTCTAAGGTATGGGTCAAAGTACCCTATTGTACATCTTTATTACTCCTATCTCCCTCTTTCTGTGCTTATCTTCTGTTTGTCAACATGCCCTTTTACTCACACCCTCTCCTTTCTCTTTTTTCTTCTTTTTAATCTTTCTTTCCTTCTTGTTCTTCAATATTCTCAACCTTTTAGGCCCGTACCAAAAGGACTCATCAAAACCTTAGGTCAGAGGCATGGTAACTTAAAGATCAAGAGGAAGTTAAAGGAATGTTAAGGCAAAGAAACAGATAAAAGAAAACACTCATGAGGAAAAACGGCAGAAAAATACTAGCAACATTAAAAACCAGTCCAGGGCAACCCCCACAAGGTAGGGGGGTAGTTACTACAGAGGTAGTAGTACAGAGGATCCCACCTATAAAGAAATGTTAGAAAAGACAGAAGGGAAATTTAAAATATAGATGATGCAAATAGAAATCAGAAAAGGCAGGTGTTGCAATTTTATTTGCAGATGCAACAGGCTTGAAACCAACAAAAGTAAGGAAAGATAAGGATGGTCACTCCACATTTGCTAAGGGTAACACTCAACATGATGAGATTTCAATTATTAACATTTATGCATCCAACCACAATGTGACTCAATTTATAAGAGAGACTCTTACAAACATAAGCAACTTGATTTCCTCCAGCACCATAACAGTCAGAGATTTTAACACTCCTTTGGCAGTGTTGGATAGATCTTCCAATAAGAAACTAAGCAAAGAAATTTTAGACTTAAACCTAATTATTCAACAATTGGATTAAACAGACATCTACAGAAGATCCCATCCAGAAAACTGAATCCACGTTCTCATCAGCCCATGCAACATTCGCCAAAATTGATCACATCTTAGGTCACCAGTCTAAACTCAGCAAATTTGAAAGAATAGAATTTATTCCTTGCACCTTCTTGGGCCATCATGGAATAAAAGGTAAACTCAATAACAACAGGAATCTGCATACTCATACAAAAACATTTAAACTAAATAACCTCATGCTGAATAATAGCTGGGTCATAGATGAGATTAAGAAGGAAATTACCAAATTTTTGGAACAAAATGATGATGAAGAAACAAATTATCAGAACTTCTGGGATACTGAAAAGGCAGTCCGAAAGGAAAAATTATAGCACTGCAAGCCTTCCTCAAGAGAACAGAAATAGAGGAAGTTAACAGTGTAATGGGACATCTCAACCAACTGGAAAAGGAAGACTATTCCAGTCCCAAACCCAGTAGAAAAAAAGAAATAACCAAAATTAGAGCAGAATTCAATGAAATTGAAAACAAAATAAAAGAGTAAGATCTCTAATTTCACCAATTGGAAATGGCTAAGATCAAATAACAACAGACTCCTTATAAATTCAAAAAATCCCTAATTAATATTACAATAAACTATTCTCAGAAATATGAAAATTATTATTATTATACCACAGATCAATAAATCAAAAAGTTGTTTTTCTGAAAAGGTCAGTAAAATAGATAAACCTTTGGCTAACTTGCCAAAAATATTCAATAAGATCCTAGTAAACAGAATCCAGCAACACATTAAACAACTTATACAACATGACCCACTGGGTTTTATCCCAGGGCCTCAAAGCTGGTCCAATATATGCTGTTTTGACCACTATCGATTTATAGTAGAGTCTCAGGTCTGGTAGCGTGATTCCTCCTGCTATGTTTTTATTTCTGAGTAATGTCTTGGCTATTCGAGGTTTTTTCTGATTCCATATAAAACTAAGTATTATTTTTTCAAGACCTTTAAAATATGACAATGGAGCTTTAATAGGAATTGCATTAAAATTATATATTTCTTTTGATAGTATAGACATTTTAACAATATTGATTCTTGCCAGCCATGAGCATGGTATGTTTTTCCATTTGTAAACATTTTCAGCTATTTCTTTTCTTTAAGTTTCATAGTTCTCTTTATAAAGATATTTTCCATCCTTTGTTAGGTAAACTCCCAAATATTTCATCTTCTTTGGCACTACTGTGAAAGGAATAGAGTCCTTGACTGTTTTTTCGGTTTGGCTATTGTTGGTATATATAAAGGCTACAGATTTATGGGTGTTGATTTTGTAGACTGAGACGCTGCTGTATTCCTTGATCACTTCTAAGAGTTTTGTAGTAGAATCCCTGGTATTTTCCAGATATACAATCATATCATCTGCGAAGAGTGAAAGTTTGATCTCTTCTGACCCTATGTGGATACCCTTGATCGCCTTTTCTTCCCTAATTCCAATGGCTAAAACTTCCATTATAATGTTGAAGAGCAATGGAGACACTGGGCAGCCTTGCCTGGTTCCTGATCTAAGTGGAAATGATTTCAATTTAACTCCATTCAAAGGAGTCTTGCTAAGTATTCAAACAGATTTTAAGGTAAGCAGAAATCTATTCTGAAGCTTTTCCTAGTGTATTTATATTTGATGATTTTCACATAATTTTCTTCTTGGCAAAGCATAAAAAAAGTGAGAAACCTAGCCTCATGTTGTAGTGCTGGAGCTCATGGAGACCAGTTAATTGCTAGGAATCATAAAGTTACTTTTGGAATTTTCTTATAGCAATATTTACTCATAATTACATTAAAGCAACTTTAAGTTATGAATGTTTGTTGGTTTTGTTTGTTTGAAGTACCGTCTGCCCTAAAAAGGAAGATTTCCCACATTTTATTTTGGAAGTGTGGTTTTAGTTTGTAAAGGCTAGAAATTATAGACGAGAACCATACTTCATCTCCAGTATGACATGTAAAGATTAAATTAGAAACATATGAAAATCCCGCAAACAGCTGAGATAATATTCCCGTCTGAATGCCTTGAAATTGTATATCCTGAGAAGTAAATTTGCTTGAATTGTAGGGTAGGTTATCATCACGCTTGGCAAACTGAATAATTTTCCCTTCTCAAATATTCTAAAAATCTTCAATATGAAGAACATTTAATTTTCCAGAAGGAAAAGAAGCATAAATGATTCAATTGCTGGTTCAAACTTGGGAACAACAAAGAAAAAGCTTCACATCATATTTGCCTGCATCAAATTAACGTAAATTACAAACAGAGCAGTAGGCATATCTGCCATGCTCACCACTGTATCTGCAAACCTGAGTACATTTCATCTTGTGGTATATAACAGATACTCATAAACAAACATGCACAAACTATGTTTCATATTGGAGTTCTGCTGGGCTACAAAGTAACAGTATGCTTAGGCCTCCTGGTGCCCAGTTTTCTAAGGTGCAGACGCCTCCTACTCAGCACTGTTGTGCCTTCTCTTTAGCTGTCTATCTACCACGTTTCGTGCATGGCACTTAGTAGGGCCTCTTGATGAAACCAGAAAGCATTTTCATTGAAAATTGAGGTAGGGTTTGTTTTCATTCTTTTTTCAGAGACGGAAGAGCTGATATCAGAAAGTATAAATAGCACATTTAGAGATACATAATTACTGTGAGGCACAACGCAATTCAAAGGGAGGTTTGCCTGATCTCAAAACCTAGCTTCCTTCTGCAGCCTCTAAGAAATGTAAATACCTATTTCTGTAAGAAACAGAGAAAATGCAGATTAAAGGAAACATTGTCAAAGCATTATTGACCTGGAAGGGTTAGTAATTGTTATGAAACTGAATCTCCTTATTTCAAAGATGAAGAAATAAATCAAGAAACAGGTTAAAGGGGATTGAGTCAAAGGTACAAAATCACAGAGAACATACTGGTAGGTTAAGTGTCTTGAATTCTATGGAAGATGCCAATACCTGGTTGAATCATATTATTTTTTGAAAAGTGGTTTACATTTAATGGGTAAATTCATATTCATTATTATTATTAGCTTTGACATTTTGATCAGAAACTAACATAGAAAAACTTTACAAGTATTCTCCATAGCAGTATTCTCATTTTAAAATATAATGAATGAAAGTCTTTCATAGTCTCATAGTGCTTCAGTGAGAGCTGTTCCCTAAGGGTTGGTTATCTTTGATGGTTTCACAAAATACATGTGTATATTTATGGTCTCAGAGTTCATATATTTTTCATTGTTTTAAGGCTCACATGCTTCTCTATTAAGCCAATACATTGATGAATTTTTTAAAAAACCTCTGTAAAGCAGCAGATTCAGAAACAGAAATAGCTTTTAACATAAAAACAAGCATCTTTAAATATAATTTAGATTTTTATTAAAAGTTGGAAGGCTAAGAGTTATTTATTGTGAAAATGAAACAAAAAGACACCTGCATGTGAATGTTTATTGCAGCACAATTCACAATTGAATGAAAATGTGAAAATGTTAAAGAAAATCCAACATACTTTAAAGACTAATAAGTAATACTGTGCTAGTACATGTTTAATGATTGGTTTTCTGTAGGGGAAAAATATCCTGGTTTGTTGAACTTGCCACTAAACATACCCCAGGGCTAATGACATCTTTGAGAAGAGATGTACACAATTAGCTCAAGCTGTTGTGATTTGGCCCCAGCATTCCACTGCATTTGCTTAGTAAATGTTAGTAATTTGCTTAGTATCTGTTTTTTATTTTATTTGTATTATTTAATTTCTTTCTTTAAAAATAAAATTTTTTAAAACTACATTTTAAAAAAGAAATTAAATTAACAGATCATACAGCAGAAATTATTCCATAACTTAGAAAAAGGGGTACAGATACTTTTGGTTACATAGATCAATTCTGTAAAGCTTGCATGATGATTGTGAGCATGCCCATCACCGAAATAGCGTTCATCGTACCTATTAGAGAGGCATTTGCCCATCCGCTCTTGACCCTGTTCCCTGACTTGATGCCCACAGACATTTACTTCCCTCTGTGCAATCTGTGTTCATTGGTTGGTTCCAACTTAATAGCCTGCACATGTGATGTTTGTTGTTCATGCTTTAGGTACTTCACTTAGGATAATGCTCTCTGATTTCATCTAGATTGTTGCAAAAGGCGTATATTTGTCCTTTCTAAGGTTGAGTAGTGTTCCACAGTATACACCTACCACCTTTTGTTAATCCACTCATGAACTGAGGGACACTTGGGTTGATTCCACATCTTTGCAATTGTGAATTGTGCTGCAATAAACATTCACATGCAGGTGTCTTTTTGTTAAAATGACTTCTTTTCCTTTGTGTAGATAGATACCCAGCAGTGGGATTGCTCAGAGGGAGGACAGGTCTACTTTTAGTTCTCTGAGGAATCTCCATAATGTTTTTCAGAGGTCATACTAATTGGCAGTCTCACCAACAGGATATAAGCATTTCTTTCTCTCTGTATCCATGACAGCATCTATTGTTTTTGCAATATTTAATAAAAGTCATTTTTCACAGGGGTAAGGTGATTCTTATTGAGTTCTTAATTTGTATTTCCTTGATGATTAGGGCTACTGAGCATTTTTCATATGTTTTGTGGCCGTTTGTCTATCTTCTCTTGAAAAGTCTCTGTTCCTGTCTTTGCCCAGATTTTAATGGAGTTAATTGCTTTTTCCATGATGTTTGCTTTAGTTGTTTGTTCATTTTGGTAATTAGCCATTTATCATATACATGACTTGTGAATTCTGTTTCTCATTCTGTGGTTGTGTATTTGCTCTGTTGATTCTTCCCTTAGCTGTGTAGAAGTTTTTCTAATTTAAACAAGTATCGTCTATTTATTTTTGTTGTTGCTATAATTGCCATTGGGGCCTTCTTCACAAATTCTTTGCCTATGTCTATATCTAGAAGTTTTTCCCACATTTTCTTCTAGAATGCAGTAGTTTCATGCCTTACATTTAAATCTATCATTCATCTTAAGTTAATTTTTGTGAATTGTGACAGAGAGGGACTCTGTTTTATTCTTTTGCATATGGATATCCAATTATCTCACCCCTATTTATTGAGTAGGGCTTCTTTCTTTCTTTCTTTCCTTTCCTCCCTTCCTCCCTCCTTCTCTCCTTCCCCTCCCTCCCTCCTTCCCTCCTTCCTTCCTTCTTTCCTTCCTTCCTTCCTCCCCTCCCTCCCCCCTCCTTCCCTTCTTCTTTCCTTCCTTCTTTCCTTCCTCCCTCCCTCCCTCCCTCCCTGCCTGCCTTCCTCCCTTTCTCTCTCTCTCTCTCTCTTTCTTGTCTGCCTGTTGAGACAGAGTCTGACTTTACTGCCCTTGGTAGAGTGCCATGGCATCTATCACAGCAACCTCCAACTCCTGGGCGATTCTCTTGCCTCAGCCTCCCGAGTAGCTGGGACTACAGGCACCCGCCACAACACCTGGCTATTTTTTGTTGCAGTTTGGCCAGGGCCGGGTTTGAACCTGCCACCCTCGGAATTTGGGGCTGGCGCCCTACCCACGGAACCACAGGTGCCGCCCATTGAATAGGGCTTCTTTTCCCCAGTGTTGTCTGTTTTGTCAAAGATGAGTTGGCTGTATATGAATGATTTTATATGTGTGTTCTCTGTTCTCTTCAACTGAATCTAGTAATGTGACATCTCCAGATTGCTTTGGCTACTGGGGCTCTTTCTTGGTTCCAAATGAAGTGTAGAATTATTTTTCTAGATCTGTGTTATATGATGTTTGTATTTTGATGGGGATTGCATTTAATCTGTAAATTACCGGGTAGCATGGACATTTTAACAATCTTGATTCTACCAATCCATGAGCATGGTATGTTTTTCCATTTGTGTCACCTGCAATTTCTTTCTGCAGTGTTGTGCAGTTTTCTTTGTAGAGATTTTCCGCCTCCTCGATTAATACCTAGGAATAAGTATTATGTTTTCTTTGTAGCTACTGTGAATGTTAGTGAGTCTTTGACTCAGCTTGATTGTTATTGGTTTGTGTACTTTTATTTTGTAACATGAGAATTTGCTGAACTTATTTATCAATTCCGGTAGTCTTTGAGTGGAGTCTTTGGGGTTTTGTAAATAAGGATTATATTGTCAGCAAAAAGTGATAGTTTGAGCTCCTTTTCCCTGATTTGCTTTTTCTTTTTGTTGCCTAATTGCTCGGGATAGGACTTTCAGCACTTATATGGAATAGAAGTGGTGAGACTGAGTACCCTTGTTTTATTACAGTACTTATGGAGAAGGCTTTCAACTGTCCATGATTCAGTAGAGTGCCAACTGTGGGTTTGTCATATATAGCTTTTATGATTTTGATACATGTTCCTTTCATGCCTAGATTTTGAGGGTTATATCCTGAGAAAGTGCTACATTTTGTCAAAAAATTTTTTTTCTTCAAGAGTATTGAGATGATCGCTATGGTTTTGTTTTTGCTTCTGTTTATGTGGTGACACATTTTTGGGTTGTTTTTTTTTTTTTTACATTTATGGATTGTTGAACCATCTTTGTATCTCTGGGATGAAGCCCATTTGGTCATGGTGTATTTTTTTTAATGTGTTGTTATATTCATTGCTAATATATTTTTAAGGGATTTTTGAATTTATACTCATAAAATATACTGGTCTGTAGTTTTCTATCTTTTTTGTTGTTGTTGTATCCTTTCCTGACTTTGGTATCAAGGAGACACTGAATTCATAGAATGATTTGGGAGAATTCTCTTTTTCTCTGTGTTATGGAGTAATTTCCACAGTATGGTCTGTTAAAATTTGGCTATAAATCTGTTAGGGGGCCTTTTTTTTGTTGTTGTTTGGAAAAGAACTGCTTTGATCTCACTGCTTGTTATTTGTCTGTTGAGTTCTATTTTTTCCTCAGAGAGTTGGGGTGCTTGAGTTTTTCCAGGAATCTGGTCATTCTTCTACATTTTCGAGTGTATGTGCATAGAGATTTTCCTAGTATTTACAGATGACAGTTTGCATTTTTGTGGTATCAGTTATAATATCTTCTTTTTCATTCTGGTGAAGCTTAGTTGGGTTCTTTCTCTTCTTTTCCTTATAATCTAGCAAGAGATCTATCAATTTTGTTTATCTTTTCAACTGAACAACGATTTGTTTTAATGATCTTTTAAAAAATATTTTGTTTAGTTCTTTTCTGACTGTAGTTATTTCTTCTGTTGGCTTTGAGTTTGTTTTTTGTTTTTCATTTCTAGTTCCATAAGGAGCATCATTAGATAGGTTTTTTTGTGTTCTGTCTTTTTGATGGTAAACATTTAAGGTTATGAGGCTTCCCCATAGGACAATTTTTGCTGAATCCCATAGATGTTGATAGGTTGTGTTCCCTTTGACATTCAGTTTAAGGAGTCTTTAGCTTTCCATCTTCATTCTTCATTGAGCCGATAATCATTCAACAGCTGGTTTAATTTCCATGACTTTGTGTAGAATTGAGTTTCTCTTGGAATGATTTTATTCCACTGTGATCTTAGAAGATAGATGGTATTATGTCTTTTTCTTTTAAAATTTTTTGAGAAATGTTTTGTGGCCTATGTTATTATTAGTCTTAGAGAATTTTCCTGCCTATAATCCTAGCACTATGGGAGGCTGAGGCAGGTGGATCGGATTGCCTGAGCTAATGAATTTGAGACCAGCCTGAGTTAGAGCAAGATCCCATCTCTAAAAATTCCATACCATTGGGGTGGGTGGCTGGAATCCCAGCTACTCAGGAGGCTGAGGCAAGAGAATTGCTTGATCCTGGGATTCTGAGGTTGCTGTGATCTATGATGCCATGGCACTCTACCTGGGGTGACAAAGTGAGACTTTGTCTCAAAAAAAAAAAAGTTCCATGTGTTGATGAGAAGAATATATATGCAATAGTTTGGGGTAAAATGTTCTGTAAATGTCTGATAGGCCCATTTATTCTAGAGTTCCATTTAAATCCAGTGTTTGTTTACTTTCTTCTTGGGTGATCTGTCTAACTCTGTCAGTAGGCTGTTTAAGTCCCTGGCAATTATGCTCGTGCTGTTTATTTTGTTGCTTTGGTTTAACAGATTTTACATTATGTATATGGGTGCTCCTGTGCAAGGTATATAAATATTTAGCATTGTTATGTCTTCTAGTTGAGTTTCTCCCCTTACCATTATACAATAACCATCTTTGTTTTTTAAACCATTTTTAAATTCATATTTTTCTGATATAAGAGTGCCTTCTTTTGGTTATCATTTGAATGGAATGTATTTCCCATCTATTCACATTGAGTCTGTATGAGAACTTGTGGATTAGATGTGTTTCCTAGAGATAATAAATACTTAGATTATACTTTTTCATACATTCAGCCAATCTATATCCTCCGAATGTGGCATTCAGGCTGTTCATGTCACTAGATAGAATTAAAACGTGGAATGCTATTTTATTCATCATGTTGGGAAGTACTTTCTTGCTTTACTTGTCCTCTTGTGCCATTGTTGTATACAAGCTCTGAGATTTAGCTTTTGGGTGGTTTTACACTGATGCGTGTCTATTGTGCTGATCCATGTATAATACAGTTGTGAGTATTTCCTGAAGGGCAGATCTGATTTTGACAAATTTCCTCAGTTGCTGCTTGTATATAAAGTATGTATTTCTTCTTCACATGTAACATTTAGTTTTGAGACATAATAAATTATAGGTTGGCAATTGTTCTTTTTCAGAAGACTATATTGTCCTAATCCGTCTGGCTTTCTAGGTCTTAGTTCAAAGTCTGTAGTCAGCATGATGGGTATTTTCATGTAAATTACTTGATGTTTTCATCTCACAGCTTATAGGAGTTCCTCCTTTGTGTTGACTTAGGCAAGTCTGATGACTATATGTCGTGGTGATTGCACCTTTGCAAAGTATCTTCTGGGTGTTCATTGAGTTTCTGGTACTTGCATGTGTAAATCTCTAGCAAGACCAGGGAAATTTTCCTCAATTATCCCTTTAAATAGGTTTTCTAGTCCTTGTGTATTTTTCTTTTCACCCTTGGGGATGTATATGTCTCTTCCATTTTGCTGTTTCACATACTCCCATATTTCTGGCAGGTGTTGTTCATTTCTCTTGTTCTTTTTTTTCTTTTTATTATTATTTTAACTTAGTGAATTAATTTGAAGGAGTTGTCTTCAAGCTCTGAATTTCTTTCTTTTTCCTGGTTTAGTCTAGTCTTAAAGCTTTCCACTATGTTTTATATTTCCTTTAATAAATCAATTTTTTTGTTATGTCTATGTTTTTATTATATTTTTGCTCATTTCCTGAATTGTTTTTCTGGGTTCTTTGAGTTGATTTTTCACTTCCTCTTGGATTCTGTTGAGCTTCTTCACAATCCATATTTACAATTCTTTACCTGTGGTTGGATCTATTGCTAGAGAGCTGGCTTGCCCTTTTGGGGGTGTCCTTTTCGCTCTGATTTTTCGTATTTCCAACGTTCTTGTACTGGTTTATTCTCATCTGGAACACCAATCACTTTTTGTTTTTGTATTTTCTTTTGTTTCAGTGGGGCTTCCCACCCCTGCCTTCATTTGTAAGGGTGGGTCTGTAGTATATGTTAGGTTGGAGTCCTTTGTTTTCCTTTGGTGCTTTGATAGAAGTCTAAGTTCTGGATGGATGCCTTGGTTATAGATATTCTTAGTCTGGTAGTTTTCTCAGTTGCCAGTGGGCTTTAAGCTGTAGTGGTGGTGAGCTATGTGTGTGGGCAGATTCTCTGTCTCTTGTGGATGAGGGAAGACAGAGATCTTTGAAATCTCCTTTTTTCATCGACCCTGTGGTCTTCTTAACAGTGTGAATGGTATCGACATGCCCAGTTCAATGTCTGAGACAGTAGGTGATGCTTGTGGGGAAGAAGCAACCATCCCCTATATGACTGATTTAGTAAATATTGTAAAGAATTATACAAATTTCCCGCTATACCAGTAGGTGGTGCTTACTGGAAAGAACCAGCTACAGGTTTGTTTTGGGGACCTGTGAGCTGCTCTAGTCCCTTGGGAGTAGTATTCAAATGTTCCCTGGATGGTGGACAGGGTCTTGGAACTTCTAGATGAGTCCGTATTTTCTACCACAGCAGAGGTGGGTGTGGGACTGAGGCTGGGCAGGACTGGGCAATGTGCACCTGCTCTCAGGCTCCATAAAAGCCAGTAAGATAACTGTCTCAGCATGTGTCAAAGATAAGCTCTCAGGTTGCTGGAGAAGCCTCCAGGGAAGGGCTAAATCACCTCACCAAGCCAGATAGTCTGCTTGTGGGGGTGGGGTCATCAGCCACCTGAGATTCATAATCTGCTGTTGAGTAGCTCTCTTTCATTCTTCTCTCCCCTCCCCTGCTCCACAGTTTCTCTTTACTATCTGCCAGCAGGCAGGAGCCCAACACAGCCCAGATCTACAGCAATGGCAATGTAGGCTGGGAGCTTCCCTGAATAGCATCCCCTTATGGTATGAGAGCACCCTCTTCCTGTGAGGGGAGGTGTTTTCCACTAGTGTGATACAGCTCAGCTCTACACTGAGCCCTGGTTGGGCTCCCTTGCCTTCTGACATTAATTTACAAATGTCCTCTCTGTGTCCCTGAATAACACAATTTAGTTCTGAGATATGAGATCTGACTTATGGCCTGCCCCAGGGTCCATAAAGATCATATCTGACCATGCTGGGAAGAAGTGTGCTGGTCTGCAGTTGCCCCTGGGGTGCTCAAGCAGATGTTATGTCCCTCTGCTTCAGGGTGTGCCTTGCTGTGATGGAGCAGTAGGTGGGTGAGTAGCACCCGGGACGGCTGGTGAACAGGGAGTTCACAGTCTTTAGTCTGCTGCAAGTTTTTAACCAGGAATGAATTGAGCCCCAGGCTTTGTGGAAGCCTTTGTGTGGTGGATGCACCAATAGAGGGGAAGCAGCAGCTCCTGAGGGCCCTGGCTCCATGGTCTCTTGTGGCAGCCATGGATTGGGGATGGGTAGGTGAGGAAAAGAACCTGAATGGAGCAAAGCTAGGACCCTCTCTCCAGACGGCAGCCTGTCTAGAACTTCCAGGATCTTGGTTCACACAGATTCCCTGGGACTCACTGGCCCCCATGTCTGCCTCAGTCTGGTCCAGAGTTGGGAAATATTTGTGTGAGAACTAGAGCGATGAAAACTGAGGGGCTGAAGCTCCCTGGGTTGGACAAAGGTGCACAGCGGCTGGAAAGCAATGTGGTAGCTGCCAGCTTGGCTGAGGTCTGTGGGGACAGAAAGTGAGCCCAAGGGGGCTGACACCCTAATGCTCTGTTCTCAAGAAGCTCCCAGTTCACTGGTGGCAGCATTTCCTATTACACCTCTCTACCTACTTAGCTGCAATAAACTATATTATCCAACCATATCCACCTGTCAGAATCACTGGGGCTCAGAATGGCAGAAAGGCTTTCTAGCAGCTCAGGAGCCTGCTTACTGCCAGAGATGTGAGGGAGGGAAAAACAGCCCCCCCACCTACTCTTTCCACTAGACTCCAAGCCTCTCTCAGGTTGATCCCAGCCAGCATCATGCCCTTTCCTCTTCTGCTCCATAGCTTCCTCCTGTGGAATCTCTCCCAGGTTCTAGTACTTTTTCCTTGACTACACCCAATCTGTTTGTTTATCTATTTGCTTGCTTGTTTTTCCTTTTTCATATATAAAACCTTTGCTTCTTTCTGGGACAATTGGGCAGCTGATACCCCTCTTTATCCTCTTTCATTCATATGTGTGTTTTTGTCTTACAATTTATTGTTCTCTTTAGGATGGAACAATTTATTGTTCTCTTTAGGATGGATGTTATTAATTTAACATTTGTTGAATCACAATTTTCCTATTAATCTAGTATCTTCCATTTTGGCAGTGAATTCATTTTCTTTCTCGTGATTTTGTTGGTTGTTTTTCTTACTTTTAGTTTTCCTTGAGCTACTGGGAGTACTCTTTCTATGGGATGGTCTTGAGTTCAGTACCTCCCTGCTTCAAAACTAGTATTAAGTCTAATATTGCTCACATGAGGGCTCCTTTCCTTACATAAAGTTGGTGAAAGAAAGACCAGTTTGAACCAGGTCAGTGCAAGTGGTTGGCGTATTTAGGTGTGTATAAACTGAAGTTTTCATCACTGGGGCAGCTATCTTCAGGATCCTTTGAGGGGACCCCAAAGTCCTTTGGCTGCTCTTTTAATGTGGTGAATCTGGCTACAGCCATTCACTATACTCATGGTACTTTTTACATTCCTACCCTACAAGTAATTCTTGCTTTTGGATCAAAATATCAGTGTGGCTGGGGTTTAGAGGCATAGTTCTCATTATTCTTGGTTTTTCTTTTCTTTCTGATCTATAAAGCATTGATTTGATTTTGAGTGTGGTTATAGCAGGTATTATTTATTACTTATTTATTTATTATTTCATTTTAAATTTGTGTGCTGTGTTTAGGGCAGATATAGGAGTTCAAAGTATGAACTATACTATTTTACCAGAATGGTTTTACCAAAAGTTTCTAGTACATTCTTTCTACTATTGCCAGTGTTATAGTTTTAATAATCAAATGCTATTTAATTTATGCTCTTGGTTGAACACTTTCATTGGTTCTCTTATCTTAAATGTCAGTTTCCTCAGTGAAACATTTAAGATCTCCAATATCCCCAGCCTAGTCCTTATCTATTAACCCAAACATTTCCTATTACACCTCTCTAACTGCTTAGCCACAACATACTATGTTATCCAACCATATCCACCAATGAAAATAATACACAGATTTCAACTTTTAGTTCAAAGATACCCTCTGAATAAGAACTTTCCAAGAACACTGGATCCCAACTTTGCCCATGCCTTTTTTCACCACCTTCTGCTACATCTTGCATTTTATTAAAATCTACTGTTTCTTTCTACTGCTGGATTGTAATTTCCTTCCTGGAAAGAGCTATGACTTATCAGGGTAAATATATTGTGTAATAATGATAGGTTAATAGTCCAAGCTAATTGACATTTGGGTTGAGCTGTACAATTCTCAGTTCATGCCCTGATTGAGTATTACAATATTCATTGACGGGGAATATTTATAATTCATATTTTGAGAAGGGTTAGTTTTTGAGAAATTGAGAAATTACAAGCAACAATAATAATGGAAGCTCACGTTTGCGTAGAACTTGTCACATGCCAGGATTTATATATGTACCCAACACATGATATTTAATCCACATAACAACTCTATAAGGTAGGTACCATAAGTACTCTCATTTTATAGATGAAGAAACTGAGGCACAGAATATTTTAGTGCACATAGAAGTGATATCTAAGGTGACATAGTAAATTCCAGACCAGAATCTTCACAGAGGTAGTCTGTCTTCTTAACCTCTTAGCCACTGTATTTTATTGCCTTTCAAAACACATATACTGCCTTTGATACATGTCACCTCTTAATAGACTAAACAAATAAATGGTACAAAAATTACTTCATGTGGCTTTCAACAAACAAACCAAAGCACTATATAGAATTGATTCCCAGATTGGTTGTATATTTCATGGAGCATTGCAATAAGGTTTCCACCCTGTCATGATGGTTTCAACTATATCAATGTACATGACCTCTTTTCTTTCCCTGACAGTCATTTATGATTTCATGACTTAAGGAGATGGGGTTACTCAGCTATCTTCTGTGGAAATTTAAGGCCTTCAAAACAAGAGCTGCCTTAAAAAATTGGGGGAGAGAAATGAGAAAAATGAATTAATGGTTCCCTCCCTCTGTACTTCATTGTGGCAAATGATGACAAAGGCTTTATTTTGTGTTTCCTCGTACATATTTCCAGGTTGGAGGAGAAAAGAGAATCACATACCAAGCAGCTAAGTGATTTAATTATGACTATAATAATTTCTGCTACACATTTAAAATTTATATAGTAATTGTTTGGGGGTTGTTGTTGGCAAGAATATGTGCTTCTAGCAATTGATCAACTTTTTAAAATCTAAAGTAACCTGGTACATCTTGGGAGCCCTGGTTGACTTTTTAAAATTGTAATTTGGCTAGTGAAAAGCATCATTATCGGCTGATTCATTGGCTGAAGGAGGAGAAAAATAATCTCCGGCTGCCTTCTACATCAAAAGTTACGATGGCTTGGCATTTGCTGAATGTTTTTGAAAGTAGACCACACAAGAATACAACCTTTACTCATGTCATTGATATTGATGAAAAGATTACTAATGGAAAGTCACAGATGAAGTGACCTTTTAGATAGACTGGTACTATCAACCTATACATTAATATTGTCAAAAAGGAGTGAAAGGCATCTTTTTGCAACATCTGGAATTTTAATAATCAGTCACAATCTTTTTTCTTCATAAACTTTAGTCAGATCAGTATATAATAGACAATCATGAATAATCTGGAAGTGGGACTTACCCAGCAATTATAATTATTGCAGTGTTGATTTGTTCACTAAAATTACAGTAAAATTAGTACTATCTCTAACTGTAAACTGACCTACTTTTTTGTTGATTTTCCTTTAACTGAAGGACACTCTCTGTTACTGAATTTAGCAGATATTTCAAACCAAATTTTCAATAATTCTTTGATTGTTGAAACAGCTTATGTTTCCCACGAAACACTCATTTGTCTGTTACTTTGCTTTTAGGTAAGGGAAGTTTAATTATAGTTGTGCCTCAAATTCTTTGTTCTTTTAAAGATATCTTCTCTACTAACAGTGATATTATATTAAGTATGCATTAAAAATCCAGTGTTATCTATGAAAATAAATGATTGTTTCATTTATTTCCTACATTTAATCAAAAGTAAAATATGTTCCTAGTGCATTTTCTTTCTAAATATTAAAAATTTCATTATGTGATACATTGTTTCTAAGCTGCTTTCTCAGTTTATTGTTTTCCCTCCCTGAAGAGCTCAAGGTTTTTTACCGTGAAGGTAACTTTCATTAAACTATCCAGGCCCTCATTTTTGGTGCCTCTTTCATAAGAAGCTCTTGGAGGTTGAACAAGTGAACCCAGGCCATTCAGATGTCCCTTCCTGTAAAAAGTTTGCCAAACAGGGAATTTCCAGAAGAGTAAGCGCCGTGTCACTAGGTCACTGAAGAGAGGGTCATTCTTCAGGGACATTTCTTTACAATATCACATCAAACATTTAATCAAATCAGCACACAGAAGTGAACTCTTGCATCCTTGCAAAGTGCTCAGCCATCCAGTCTATGTGAAGAGTAGTGTGTGTCCAGGGGATAATGGTCTCCTCTAGTTCCACTTACAAGGGTGAAAGAAGAGAAAGTGTGATTGGAAATCCTCCCAGAGCAGGAGGTGTCTGAGGCATGTGCTGTTTTACCAGCTGGAAAATGGGGAGGAAAGACAAATCCATGCAGCGGGAAGACAGGGGTGACACCAAACAGCACAAGCTCTTTGAGAGTCTAATTATTAAATAATAGCAATGTTTGTTACCTAATATTTATAATATCAATGTATGAGATAATATTACTCTAAGATTAGCAAAAGATCAATATTTATACATAATTTAGTGCTAGAAAGATATTCTGATATTCTTAGGTTTCCTCTAAGCAAATTCCTGGACTAGTGATATTTTCCATCCTTTGCAAAAAAAAGGAACTGAAACCATAGCTCTATGGGGGTCTCTGACTTCGTTTCTAAAGAGTTATGGTATGGTTCATAGAAAAAAGCATTCAGACTCAATAGTAAGTCAGAATCTGAGACGCATTTAATATGTAGTCCACAGTGTCCTATGGTTATATGTGTCTGACACACATAGGCACCTTGAATTTTGGGTGCTGTAAACAGAAATAAACTAGTCTATAGTCATAAATAGTAAAATCAACGTGATGATCTTGAGTAACTTCATGAAAAGTGAAGGAAAAAATACCAGCTTACAATTTAGTATTTTACTGTGACACACGTTTGCTCACCTCAGTGTCATTGAACTTGTGACTCTGCTCTGCTCCTGGTCGTACTCTCCCCAGCGTCAGAAAAGTGTTCTTCTTATGTGTCTTCAGGGTTGACTTCAAACCTCCCCCTCCCACAGGGCGTCCCCTCGTGGAAGGCCACCTCCCACCACACCTGACTCTCATGGTCACGTCCCTGTACTTCCTTCTAGAGCAGCGGTTCTCAACCCGTGGGTCATGACCAACAGGAACTGTATTAAAGGGCCATGGTATTAGGAAGGTTGAGAACCGCTGTTCTAGACCTTGTCAGGATCTGCAACAAACTTCTCTGCTTACACGTATCCTCTTTCTGGAAAAGAAGCCCCATAACGGCATGGACTGCTCTGCTTTGTATATTATTATACACCCAGGACACAGGAAACAATTCAGTAAAGACTTGTGGAAGAATATGAAGATAAAAAGAAGGAAGGGGAGAAATGTACTAGTTCAAAATCATTCTAAGGAGATGAATGGTGATAGTAAATTTATAGTTTCCTCCCTTCCCTATTTTCCTCCCTCCCATCCTTCCTTCCTTCCTTCACTTATTCACTCATAGGCCAAGGGACAGAATGCCTTTCTTTCTTTCTTTTTTTTTTTTTTAGACAGAGCCTCAAGCTGTCACCCTGGATAGAGTGCTGTGGCTTCACAGCTCACAGCAACCTCCACTTCCTGGGCTCAAGCGAGTCTCCTGCCTCCGCCTCCCAAGTAGCTGGGACTACAGGTGCCTGCCACAATGCCTGGCCATTTTTTGGTTGCAGCTGTCATTGTTGTTTGGCGGGCCTGGGCTGGATTCGAACCCGCCAACTCTTGTGTACGTGGCTGG
>CAUYRH010071776.1:0-41632 GCA_963574655.1 Perodicticus potto
GGTGTCTCCTTCACTTTACACTTAGGACTAAATGTGGAACCCCCATTTCCTATGCCTAGGTCAGTTTCTTGTGAATTTCCTAGGCCTCAATTCCATGGATGGACTGTGTCCATTCATTGATACACTCATTCACCTTGCCCCTCGCGGAAGGGACTGTATTCATTCGTTTCCTGGCCCAGGAACCCATACACCTATATATACCCTGAGGCTAAAGGCCTAAAAGAGGAGACGGGGAAAGACCGGGAGAGGAATGGAGAGAGCTTCTCTCTGCCCACTTGAGTTCTCTCTCTCTCTCTACCAGGAGCTTTAGTGTTTTCTGTATTCTTTTCTGTAAATCAATTCTGTCTTACCACTGAGGGGTTGTGGGGGGGGAATAATGCAATGAAGAATAATAAAATACATGTATGTAACAATAAAAAAAAAAAAAAGAGTTTGGGTTTCTAAATCAGACAGACCTGGGTTCAACTAGCTTGTGATGTGACCTTGGCTGAGTCCCTCTATCACTCAGGGAACAGATGCCATATCTGGGCAGGTCCCATGCTGGGCTCTGGACACGGGGGCTGTCTCAGAAACCATCCATATTCTCAGAGAAAAGGAATAACTGCCTGTCAAATTAATCTAATTAGAAGTAATGAAGTTGTGGATATTTGTGCAGCAGAGGAAATGATTAGGAAAAATTACCTCTCCACAAGGAGTTTAAATTTAATTTTTTTCATTCTATAATCTAAAAACTAAGTAACTAAGAGGACTGGCTGTTGTCTGTCCCCACCCCTTCTGGCTGAGAGTTCCCTGAGGTGGGAACAGTTGCAGCTGCTCAGAGAGAGGGTCCAACTACAACCAGGGCAGGCAGGGGACACAGCAGACCTGGTGACAGGATACCACACACCCCGGAAGAGCAATACCATCTCAGGACCACTGCCCTCACCCTCCGGGACAACCACGCCCCACCTGCAAGCTTCCGGCACACCCAAAGTCACAGTCATACACACCCACATCCCGAGACAAATGCAGACATCTGTCCTTGAGTTCCAAAGTGTCCTTATATTCTGTACCCCTCCTCAAGAGAACCCAGAATTCTCAGGATCCAGAGAGAGTCACATCAGGCCAGGTGCAGTGGCTCACGCCTATAATCCTAGCACTCTGGGAGACCGAAGTGGGTGGATTGCCTGAGCTCACGGGTTCGAGAACAGCCTGAGCAAAAGCGAGACCTTGTCTCTACTAAAAATAGAAAAGCTGAGGCAAGAGGATCGCTTGAGCCCAAGAGCTGGAGTTTGCTGTGAGCTATGACACCACGGCACCCTACCCAGAACAACAGCTTGAGACTCTGTCTCAAAAAAAAAGAACAGAGATAGTTACATCGTGTATGTAAGAGGGGTTTGGGGGGTGTTGGGGGAGGAGTTGTAGTAGCTGCTGCAGTTGTAGTTGTGTAGCTGCTTCCCACCTGTTGGGCTGACTTAGGTGGAATGCGTGGGTAGGTGGGAGCAGCAAAGGAGCCTGGGGAATGGGACTGAGGCAGGGCAGTGCTCCCTCCTAAGGGATGACTCCCTGAGGGTGTGGAGTGCCTTTAAGGGTCCCTCAAATCACAGTCCTTCCTTCTCCTTCACCGAGAAGTAAGCCCTTCAGTTATTTCAGGACATGGCACCTGTTTGCTGAGGGCAGGTCCCAGTCGAGACCTGCCATTACCCAGGGATGGGTGGGACCTGGAGACAGGGTGGAATGGCCCTTCCAGCCACACTCCATTTCAGTTTAGTCTCCAACCTGTGTGGGGACCCTCCTTAGGGCTAGGAAAATCGGGAAGAGGGAGACTGCATAGAAGGTGGGAAGTGACGAGAGGAGGGGTTTCTCTGCAATTCTCTATTAGCGTGGGGAGGAGACCACATTCTTCAGAGCAGCTGGGAGGTGGTAGGGCTCTTCTTCCCTTGTCCAACACCTGCCTTTGGATGTGTTGGGGAAGGACACAGTACTCAGAGCCCAGAGTCCAGATTTACATACCCTGGAATTAAGACTGTAAAACCCTTAGGCCCCAAAGCTATAGATAATAAAACTTAGAACCACCAAACCTAAAGGTAGAGACCTCATAATCACATAATTCCAAACTCAGAGTCACAGAATTCTGATATGTGGAATCTAGAAGACAGAATAAGAGATGCTGAGCCCAGAGCCATGGATCCTGGAACACTAGAACCCAGGACTTTTGTTCTCTCTGAACTGTCCTCTCCCTCCTATACACATCTTAAATTCTTCAGAAACCCACTCAAACACTCTTTCCTACAGGAAGCCCCTGGATGCCCTCCGCTCTGGTGGGGCTCTCCTTCCTCTTTGCTGCTCGGGGCTCTAAAGGAGACCTGTCCCTTCCTCCCACTCAGGTCTCATTCCCCACTATGGCCACACCCCATCCTTGTATTGCACCTGACCCAGTTCCCTGCTATGGTAGACACTCATGGCGTGTTTGCCAAGTGGCTTCTTGAATCAACTGTCCTGAACCCCCTCATGTTCTGGAGGAGGTGCCTACAGCCCAAGGAGAAAGCACATTTTCTCCGTGGTCATGCAGTATATTTGGGAAATGCCAGACAAAATTTCAGTTCTCTCTATGCCAAGCCTAGGGCTCCTTCCCTGCCCCAGGTTATCTCCAGAGGACTAAAGGGTTAACAAATCTTATTGTCCCTGTTGTTAGTTTCACTCTCAAAAGCCTCAAACATTTAGGAGAAACTACTCAGTCTGGGAGTGATATGATGAGGGTAGAGATGACTATAGGCCTCCCAGAGGAGGTGACACCTGAGCTCAGTGGGCATGTGGGAAACTAAGACAGTCAAGGAACAGGCCTAGAGATTCATCCTGTGTTCAGAGGCTAATGGGGCTAGGGTAATTAAAGAGACAAAATGTTGTTAGAAGATATTTACAGGATTTTGTATGCATCCTAGGATATTTAGGCCTTACCTAATGCATATTTTGTATATATTATGTCCCTGGATTGCCTATATCTCCCTGAGGGAAGAGCTATGCTTTCCTCTCCAAAGCCCAAGGATAAACATAGATTTGATTGAGAGGAAAAGCAAACATAGATGTGGCCTGGGAACAGTACTGCTGGTCCAAGGCTCAACTGGAGCAGCCCATAAGGAAAGGAGTGAGTGAACGTTAAATCAGACCTGACAGGTTTTATCAAGAGTACCTTGAATCTGGCAGGGATAAGGGGCAGGGAAGAGAAAGTGTGTGGGTCTCAGGAGTGGCCTGAAAGTAAAAGTTCCTGCCCTGGCTAAAGGGCCATGTGGGTTTCAGCACCATGGAGAGTGCCCAGGGCAGCTAGGTGACTTTTCTCTTCAGACTCCTGGGATAACTCTTTTTTTCTCTGTCTTCTAGGAGACTTTATCTGGTTAATGAAGGAATTTTGCTCCTGCAAATCACACATTGTTACCAAAAATTAAAAAATGGGCTCTGGAACCAGAGTACCTGAAATCATATCCTGGCTCCATCCACGTATTAGTTACGTTAACTTGGGCAAGTTTCTTATCTATGCCATGCCCCATTCCCAGTTCTGTTATATTTTTACTCAGTCATTGTTATTGAGTAGTAACAGTTTTAGTAGTGATATAGTGATAGCAGCCACTACCTACCGAGTACTTACTGTATGCTGAGCACTTAGTTTAGAGATTTAGTAGATTTGTCTCATTTAATCGTCATGACAACTTGAAGGAGCAGTTGTTGTTATATTCTCCTTTTATGGATAAGGAAACTGAGGCTCAGGAGTGAAGTTCCAAGACCAAGACACTGAATATTAGACAATGGAGGACAGTAATACCTGAGACTTAAGACCGATGGTTTCCTAGTTTACTGTCTTGAGAGAATTTCCAGGCCATGATGTAGGGAGGAAGGTGTGTTAAATAGATAGAGCTGAGAAACCAGTAAAAACAAGACAGCATTCATAGGACAGACTAGAAAGGGATAGAAAGAAAAACAGAAAAAGCTGCAGATCTGCAGAGTGTCTCTCTCAAGTATACAGCCAAGAAGTGATAAGTGCATACATTTGAGTAAAAAAAAAAATAATTGAGCCTGGGTCTTACTCTGTTGCCTAGGCTAGAGTGCAATGCCATCATCATAGCTCACTGGACTCAAGGAATCCTCTTGCCTTAGCTTCTCAAGGAGCTGGAAATACAGTCATGTGCCATGAAACCCTCCCTTTTCTTTTTGTAGAGACAGGGTCTTGTATGTTGCTCAGGCTGGTCTCAGACTCCTAGCCTCAAGTATCTTCCCACATCAGCCTCCCAAAGTGCTGGGATTACAAGGATAAGCACTGTGCCCAGAATGAGAAAACTATTAAACTCTGGAGAAACGTCTATTGAAGAGATTGAAGATAATGGTGCCTACCTGTCACACAGAGCTGGAGATAGTGCCTGTCCCCACTATCCAGAATGGAAAATCTCATGATGCACGGGGAATTGAATCAAATACACAGAAGGGTCCTTCTTGCATAGATAATAGAAAGCAAATAGCTCTGAATTAAGCATAACTTAATTTCTGCCTAACCATTCTTAAAAGCAAGACCTAAAAGGATAAAACTGCTAATGAGTAACTTAAATACACCCAAGAATATAGCTCAATAAAATTTATAGAAATACAAGAATAACCAACAGCCAATAAGGTAGAATTCATAATGCCTAGCATTCATTTAAAAACTATCAGGTATGCGAAGAATTGGGAAAATGCAACCCATAATGAGGGGACGAATAAATCAATCAAAACCAAGTCAGAAGTGATGCAAATGATAAATTAGCAGATGAGGACTTCAAAAGTTATTACGTTATATGCTTTAAAAGTATAATAGAGATGTGGAAGATATTAAGATAAACAAGATCAAACAGAACATTGAGAGGTGAAAACTACAATGTGTGAGATAGACACATTAGCTGGAGTTGACAGCAGATTAGAAATTTCAGGAGAAAAGATTAATAAACTTGACACCATAACAATAGAAACCATTCAAACTGAAACAGAGAGAAAAGAGAAATTTTTTTAAATAAACAGATCAGAAGTGAGCTGGGACAAATTTAAAATGTCTAATGTTCATGTATAATTGGAGTCCCTGAAGGAGGCAGGGCAGAAAGAATATTTGAAAATTTAATGGTAAAAAAATTCCAAATTTGGTGAAAAATATAATCTCACAGATCAAAGGAGCCCAACAAAATCCAACCTTAAAAATCAAGAAGAAAACTATAGCTTTTTATAGAAATTGACAAATTAATTCTAAAATTCAAATGGAAACACAAAGGACCTACAATAGCCAAAATAACCTTGAAGAAGAAAAACAAAGAGGGCTAACACTTTGTCATTTCAAGACCTATTATATAACTATAGAAAATAAGAAAGTGAGAGTGTGGTGGTATTGGCATAAAAAGAAACAAATAGCTGGAACAAGGAGTCCAGGGAACGCTCTTCATACGTACAGACAATTAATGTTTCACAAAGGCAATTCAGCGGAGAATAGATAGTCCTTTCCTCAAGTGGTGCTAAACAACCTAATCTCTATACAAGGTCAGACAATTAAGTTTGCCAACTCATCCTAGAAAACGTGCTACATACCTCATTGCTTAAGATCACTACAATCACCAGATGGCCAAGGGGATTACTTTGAAAGTCACCATCATGATATTCATCAATAAGGTATGTAACACTTATTCTAGGATGAGTTGGCAAACTTAACTACCTGACCTTGTCTGTAAAGAAATAAACTTCAATCCCTACCTCATGCCATATAGTGAGGGTTATATGAACTCAAAATAGTTCATAGATCTAAATGAAAACCTAAATCTATGAAACTTCCACAAGAGAAACAATGAGGAAAACTTCTACGATCTCGGGTTGGGCAAACATCTTTTAGATACAATATCTAAAGCAGGATTCACAGAATAACTCATTGATAAACTAGACTTCACCAAAATTAAAAACTTCTGCTCTTTCAAAGACACTGCTAAGAAAACAAAAAGATGAATCACTGTGTATGGTGGGCAGTGGGGATGTGTTTTGTGGCTGGAGGGGAAGAAGGAAGAGGAGACCTCAGTGGAAACCATGGAAGTCTTTAACAGACCACAGAGACACAGTAGGGCCTATAGAGGTCTATAGGAGCCAGTAAGAGAAAAGGCTGGCCAATAAACATTGTTGAAACAGCAATAAGAAAATCTAACTTTTGGCTAATTTTATGCCCATCTCTTTTCTAAGCACTTTATAAGTATCATCTCATTTAATTCTCACTATGACCCTATGAGGGAGGCACTATTATTGCCCCATTTTACAGATGAGGAAACCAAGGCACAGGAAACTTAAGTCACTTTCTCAAGTCAAAGCTCTGGTAGAGGCCAGGCAGGGATTGAATTTGGCACCCAGGATCTCAAGTCCACACTTCACTCACCTTTACCCTTCATGAAACTAGGACATGGTTCCAGGGAATCACAGCTATCCTCTATGGAGGACCTATTATGTGTCAGGCACTGAGCAGGGGCTTTATCGCCTCCCTTAGCCTGCACAGCAACCAAAGAAGGACCACCACTCCCACTTTACAGGTGGGAAGACCAAGGCTCAAGAGACTGAGGGGCTGCCAGAATTTTCTTAGAGCTAGTCCAGGTCTCTGATAAGACCAGTGGGTTCTTGGAGGCCTGACTCCAGAGTCCCTTCCTCCCAAAATGTACCCTGCTAAATGCAATAGCAACTTTGAGAATAGAAGAGATTGTTTGGGGACTCCCACCCTGAGAGGCCCAGGTGCTTCCCACCCACTCTGCCCAGGAGTCTTACCCAGCCTCTGCCTTAGCCCAGTCAGACCCTAACAAAGCCAGACTCCCTCCTTGCTTATTTGAAATTAGGCAAGTTAAAGAACTGTGCTGATTTCTTACATCGTAATAGAATTTTAGGCCCTGGAGGCCACTTCTTCTGCCAAGAGACCCTTCTAGCTGCACAACACACAATCCTTCTGTGCCTGGTATCCTGGCAAATGACAGCTGGGCCAACCCTGCTAATGAGATTTTTGTGTTCTCTTTCTTAAGCTGCAAGGGAAGTGGATTAGCTGCAAGATTGGGGCCTCAGTTGCCTCATCAGCAAAGTGGAGATGACTATGCCCACCCTTGATGCAGAGCTGTTGGGAGGACTCACCAAGGCTGAAGAGGGAAGAGCAGAGTGGGAAGAGCAGCCAGGTACAGAGGGGGTGGGGCCTGGCTGCTGAACTGGGCAGGGCCTGGCCCTGCTCCACCCTCCTCTGCCCTCAGACTCTTTATGACTATCCAGGCCCTGACAATCCCACCCCT
Source organism: Perodicticus potto (assembly GCA_963574655.1). Classification (NCBI taxonomy): domain Eukaryota; kingdom Metazoa; phylum Chordata; class Mammalia; order Primates; family Lorisidae; genus Perodicticus; species Perodicticus potto. Next base: position 7,287 of record CAUYRH010071776.1, read on the forward strand.
GAGAACTCAGCTGATTGGAGGAGGTAGGGCCTTTATGTAAATGAGGGTACTCTTCCTTCCTCCCCCTTCTCCTTCCCAAGTGCCAACTTGAGTTTCCCAGGTGGTGGCTGAGCCGCAAGAAACATCTGATTCACCATCTGAGTGCATGACAAACTCTGGTTTTGGCTCTGCCCAGGATCTATGCCACTCCTGGCCCTGGGGTCCTGGTCCTGTGTGGCCCTTGGAAGAATAGCCCTCAACTTCCTCTTTCTGACCCTCTCCTTCCCATTCCCTGCCCCTGCTGATCAACTATGTGACTTTAGGTGAGTCACGTCACCTCTCTGAGCCCCAATCTCCTCTGTTAAATGGGGACAAGAATGCCTACCTCATATTTGTCCCACTCATTTACATATTCTTATCATCCTCAAACAAATAAGTGCTACTTCTTGGGAGCCCTGTGTATGCCAGGCCCTGGTCCAGACACTGAGGCATGTGGGAAGGTGGGCAGTGGAGACGAGGCCCTGCTCTCTTATATTTCCATCATGGTGAGAATGCAGAGAGGAGCTGGCTAGGGAGTCATTGGTCAGGGGGATGCAGAAAGGAGCTGGCTAAGGAGTCATTGGTCAGTGTCCAAGAGCCACACTAGCACAGAGTGGGTGGGTGGCACACCTAAGGTCACATGGTGGGCCAGTACAGAGCACAGGCCAGGCTGCCCCAGAGCAGACTTGGGACACAGCTATGACAGGGCTCCACCACGCAGATCCTAGACGCCCCCATGCCAGCCAGGTCTCTGCCTCCTGCAGGGACATCAGTGTCACTCTGAGCACCAGCCCACAGTTGAGGCTGAGACCCCCTGGTTCCTCTTGTCTTCTAAGGCTGGCCAAGGGCTATTGGGATGCACAGGTGGGGGTTACCTGGTCACACGCGTCCCTCTGGAAGAAAAGACCTCACCCTCCTCTTTCTGAGCTCTGTACTCTCGCTGTCAAATGCCAGCAGACTTACTCGGGCCCCAGGGAAGTGGGAGCTGATCCTGTGCTCAGAACCCTCAGGCCAGTCGGCAACCACAGCCAGCTGTGTAGCCAGTGCCTCTCTCCCCACAGACAACAATGGAATTTCTAATTATTGTAATTACCACTTGAAACATTGCTTTGCTGCCACTGATAAATGGGCTCCCCTCCTCCTATCTCCCTCAGCTGACATCTGACAGTGAGTTTCATGACAGATCCAAAGCCAGTAAGAAGAGGCCCCTGAGGGGGACTTGGTGCAGGCTCCTTAGAAGAAGTCAGCATAGTGGGTGTGAGTGAGGACATGGAGACATCTGAGGGTGGGGGCCCTTCGTGTGTGTGTGAGTATGCACACCGTGCACTAGGTCAGGGCTCCGTGCTGCCCACAAGCCAGGCCCCTCTCACAGTCGCCTCCATCCCTAGTGCTCAGACTCTACCCACCCTTCTCGGTGCCCACACTCTTGAATCATGGACATGTAGAGCCACTTTCAGTCCAATCTGCAGTCCAGCCCTGGAGCCAGCCCGATCCTGCCTCCCTGAGATTTTATGCCCAGAGGTCAATGGGTTCCTGCTTCTGTAGCCCACCAGCCCTGCAGCTGCAAAGCCGCAGCATCCTCCCCTGGGCTGACTCATCTTCTACTGCAGAGCCCCTAGCATGAGAGGGGCAGCAGGAGATGGACATTTGGAGGGAGATGGAGGTCCGACAGGGCAGGCAGTGCCGAGAATGTGGTAACTAACAGCCTGGCTCCAAGAAGCCCAAGATGTTTGCCTTACAATGAAGCCGTTGCCTCTATTTTTCAGATTGGGAAACAGGCCCAGAGAGGGCAAGAAACTTCACCAAGATTATACTATAAATCAGTGGCAAAGCAGGGACTAGAGCTCAGGTCTCTTGTCTCTTAAGGCAAGACTCTTTACTTGAGAAGGGGATTAAAAGAAATCTTTAAGAAAGAAAAAACTGATTAGTTTGCTGCTCTGTGGATGAAAAGGCTGGAGAGGGAGGTCCCTAATGCCAGGGTAAAGCAGTTTAATTTTATTATGTAGGTAATAGGGAGCTGTGGATGGTTCTTGAGCAAGATAATGACATAATCAGAGTTTGCTTTAGGGCTTTTGTGGGCTGCCTCTGGAAGAAGCATGGTGGCACAATTAGAGATGATGAGTCTGGAGGCAGGGAGACTGGTCACGGAGTTGGGGCATTGGTCCAGGGAGGCAGTGATGAGGCAGGATCATAAAATAATGATGTAACACTGATGACTGTATCACACACTTATGGATCCCAGGAACCTCATGTTTCCAGGAAACTGAGGCTCAAAGAGTTCAAGTTACTTACTAAGAGTCACAAGTCTGTTAAATGGCAGACTTCACTTCAGGCTTGAATCCAGTACTGCCTGCCTCGCACAGGACTGATGTGTCTGAGACTCCAGCAGTGAGTTGGGGAAAAGGAATACTCCCCAAGAGACCTGAGAGGACAAACTGCCAGGGGAGGAAAGTGGCAGAGTTGAATAAGACTTGAGAATAAGCCTGGGAGTTTGAGCTTTTGAGGGAATATTGAGATGAAGCCTGAACTACAGAGAGAAGATAATGAGCCCATTGACCAGATATGTAATATGAGGCTGAGAAGCCAAGGACCATTTCTCTCCCTACTCTCACTCCCAGGGTCTTCTAATCTGGAAAAAAGGAAAGGAGAAGAGAGGAGAGGAGGGGGGGGAGAGGGAGAGGAGGGGAGAGGGAGGGAGGGAGGAAGGGAGGAAAGGAAGGAATGAAGGAAGGAAGGAAGGAAGGAAGGAAGGAAGGAAGGAAGGAAGGAAGGAAGGAAGGAAAGAAGGAAGAAAGGATTGATTGATTTTAAATAATTCACTGACGACTGCCAAAATCACATAAGCACTTCTCTGAGTTGCAGACCCTGGGAGAGTCTGGAAGAGCTTTGTATTAGTCAGATTAGGCTAGGTTATGCAGTGGTAACAAGCATGCCCCAAATCTCAGTGGCTTAAAACCACAAAGGCTCCTTCCTCACTCATGCTACCTCTCCTTGTTGGTTGGCTGAAGCTTCTGACCCACATTATCCTCCCTCTAACACCTAGGCTAATAGATCTGACGTAGTGGGAAACTTTGGTGCACAGGACAAGTGTCAACAGTGTGTTGGATAGCCCCAGCTGTCCACCCAGGAAGCAGCTCAAACTTAGCAAATGCAAAAAAAAATTTCCTCTCCCTCAAACCTCCCTGCCCTGAAGCCTTCAGCATGCCTGCAGGTTGTGCCTCCAATTGGTTAATCACACTCGGAACCTGAGAGTCATCCCTGACTCTCCCCTCTTCCCACCATCCCATCAAATCCATCACCCAGTCTCATTGATTCAGCCTCCCCACTGTGTGTGAGTTCCACATGCACCCCTGTCCAGATCCAGGAGGCCCCCACCCTCACCCAGATGCCTGCAGTTGCTCCAGAAAGGTCCCCTGCTCCTCCTTGCCCCTCCCCACTCCATTAACCACAGCAGCAAGTGTGACCTTTTAAAAACATACATCTCTGTGTCCCTCTCCTGCTTAAATCCCCCTAGAGGCTTTCCTGCTACTGGAATAAACTTCAGAGTCCTCACCATGACCATGATCTTGTGCATGAGCTGTCAACCATCTCCAGTGGCCTCTACAGCCTCACCTCCACCCACACCCCTCACGCACTGCCGCACAGCCACCACAACCTTCGCATCACTCCTAGATGGTGCCAAGGTGTTCGTGTTCACCGGCCCTGTGCCAGTGATGCCCTTCCCTCGGATCCTGGCAGGGCAGGATCCTTCTCATGCACAGATCTCAGCCTAAGTTTACCTCTTCAGAGGAGCCTTTCAGAAAAGACTTGAACCAAGACGGTCTTTACAACATCTTTTTTTCCTTCATGGCAGTCAGCACTTTCAGGAACTGTCTCACTAATTTTTTTGTTGGCACATTTACTCTCAATCTCCCCAACAAGGAGGCAAGCTCTAGGAGGCAGGACCATGTCCCCATGTATGTCCTGCTGTATCCCCAGGGCCCTGCATGGTGCCAGGCACAAAATAGAGGATCAATACCTGTTGAATGAATGAATGAGCTGGGCAGGACCCCACACCTCCTGCCTCCAGAGCTGGGTTATCCCTGGTGCATGGTTCTTGGGAAAAAGAGGTTTGGTCAGTGGCAGGGCCTGGCCCTGCCTGGTCCCTACCAGGTTGGAGGACACAGTAAGGCCTGTCCTCAGGGCACTTGGTACAACTGACAAGGGCCTATTCCACGTCCAAGGGGTCTGAGTGTCAGCACACCGCTGCCCTCTTTTTCCAGCTCTCTGCCTCCATCTTCCCTTCTCCCCTCCATGAGCCAGGTCTGAACAGAACCAGCCTGACCACTAGGACTTGAACAGACTCCAGCCCTGACGTCTGCCGAGGACTGACAGCACAGACCCAACTGTTACCTCGGGGAGGCCTCTGGCTGGGGTGAGTGGACAATCCTCATGCCAGGAGACCCCAGGCTGAGGGAGGAAACACACACCTGCTCCCTAGGGCCTCCTGGAAAAGAGTCAGAGGCCTACGCCAGAGACCCTTCTCTGACCACAGGGGGAAACAGCCCTGCCTTTAGAAACGCCCCATCTGATGAGGGCTTCCCAGGGTCAGGAGCCCTCTGGAGAGACCAGACACTGCCGAGGAGACCCTGGTCCCTGCAGACTCAGAGATCTGCACTCACACTGTCAGAACAGACAAGCAGGGTATCCCCTCCCATGGGTGGGCAGCCCCCTCCATTCACAGAGAACCTTGAATGGATCTCCTGTGGCTTGGGGCAGTGGAGGCAACCCTCCCAAGGGTTGGACCCCAGGGCAGAGCCACCAAGAGCCTCCCTCTCCTGGGAGAACAGTCCCCGGCAGTTTGTCTCCCCCCACCCCCCAGCCTAGAGGGGGGAGGAGGAAACCTGGATCCCCACTTTGCCCACAGCATCTGGTGGCCTTGGTGATGACGGGTCCCTTCCTGCTCTGGCCACCTCCTCTTCTGTGACTCAGGCCAGGTCTGGTGACTCCCAGTGCTGCCTCCACCTCCACTCTGGGGTCTCTCCTCTCCTCACCTCCCCAGCCCCCTCCCCGGCCTCACCTCACAACTGATCCTGCGATTGTGGAAACAGAAACTGCTAATTTCTTGGGCCCTTAAATCACCCAATGGGGAGTCCAGGTGGGCGGCCCCAATTCCGCTCCATCACCCACCCTCACTCATTGTCTGACACTTTCAATTTATTTTTCAATTCCTCTACCGTCAGAATGACGATTAAATTTCCAGTATAAGTGTGGCTTTACCAAACTGAATTAATCACAGTTGAGGAGGGTGCCATGAATCGGCTCCAGCAGCTGGGCCCGGCCCCACAGTCTTTAACCCTTCGGTCCTCATCAGCCCCACAGGAGGGTGAGGAGTCCAGCCACCCTGGAAGGTGCTACCTGGAATCACTTGAGGGTCACCTACCCCCGACCCCTTGTCCTTTTGCAGCCTTCTTCTGTGGGGTCTGAGAAGGAATCTTGCCCAAGGTCACTCCCTCATCAGGGCAGAGTTGGGGACATGAGCCCCTCATGCCAAGCCAGACTCCTCTCACCCCATCAGGGCAAACGTTCACATCCCAGGACATGACAGGGGCCATCCAGAGATGGGCACTGTCCAGGCCACTTATGGGATGGGCTCTTGCAGGCATGAGGGGGAAGGAATCAAACAACCATGGAGCCTGGGCCAACAGGGGCCCTGGAGGGACCCAGGAGCAACTTCCCACCCCCTCCCCGCTGACGGCCACTCACTTATGGATCCAATGGTGGCTGGATCTCACCTGCAGTCTCCCCACTTCCCATCTCCCCAGCCCCAACCACGGCCCACCCCCTACAGCCTCTCACTGGACTCCCCACATCCACACACCTGCCCCCATTCAATCCCCAGCCATCAGTAGTCAAAATGCAAATATTGCCCCTTTGTTTCCTATTTAAAGCCATCAGGGACCCTGGTGCTCTCAGACCAGGTTCCTACCCTTTCTGGCCACCAGGATTGGGGTGACTAGCAGCTCTGACCTTATCACCACCCCACAACTGGGCTCTGCCTCCAGGCTCCCCTACCTCCAGGACACCCTGCTCCTTCCCCTCAGGCAATTCTTCCACCCAGAGGGCCCTGGTCTTACAGGATGACAAACACATAAACTTAATGACAGCTGCACAGGACACAAAGAACTAGGGGAAAAGACACAGGGTGAGCAGCTTGTGGGGCTGTCAATGGGGAATTTAGAGAAAACCCAAAACCCAGTGGGCTCTGAGGGATGAGTAGGAGTTTGCTCAGCACAGAGACCATGGAAAGGCATTCTTCTTTTTCTTTTTTTTTTTTAGAGACAGAGTCTCATTTTGTCACCCTCGGTAGAGTGCCGTGGAGTCACTACAGCAACCTACAACTCCTGGACTTAAGCGATTCTCTTGCCTCAGCTTCCCAAGTAGCTGGGACTACAGGTGCCCGCCACAATGCCTGGCTATTTTTTTGTTGCAGTTTGGCCAGGGCTGGGTTTGAACTCGCCACTCTTGGTATATGGGGCTGGCGCCCTACTCACTGCGCCATAGGAAAGGCATTCTTGGTAGAGGGAACAGAACGTGTGAAGGCCGGGATTGTTTAGGGAATGATGGTTTGAGCAAGGCTGAATGTAGGAGATACACAGGCTGAATGTTGTGGCTTCCACAATACCAGAGGGACCTGGAACACCAGGCTGGGGTATGTAGACTATATTCCATGGGAGGAGGGAGGTTCTTGGAAGAATTTGGGACTGGGAAATGATCAGATGACTGAGGGAGACTAAATTTGGAAGACAAGGGAGCAAACCAATGCAGTGACCTGGATGGGACAGGGGGAGGGGACACCTGGGGCAGAATCCACATGCCACAATTCTGAAAGGACAGCCTGCTTCTGGGCAGTCCTTTCCCAGCCACAATGAAAGGAACCCCCCCCCCCAAAAAAAAACACACACACACTTGGAAGAGACTAACTCAGCAGATTGGACCGGTCTGTGTTCCCAAAGAGACCATAAGCGCCCAGGCCCCAGGGCCAGGCAGCCCCAGGCTTATACCCTGGTCCTGCCCTTCACACCATGTAACCTGGACAGCTCACACAATTTCTCTCGCCCAGGGTTGGGCCCACAATAGCTGAGGTGAACTGGGAACACCAGGCCCAGCAGAAGAGCCCTACGAGGGTAGAGGCAAAGCTCCTGGGCCAAGATCAGGGGAGGCTTCTGGAAGGTGGCAGCACATGGGAGCTCCCTGCCCCTGCCTGTTACAGCTTTGTATCTGTGTGTCCGGCCGCCCCTGCTCTTCCCAGCTCCGCTTCTCTGCCTCAATTTCTCTGTGCCCTGATGGGAGGGCCAAGGGCTGCACCCCCTACTGTGGGATTGGCTTGGAGCTCTCTAGCCGGGTCTCTCTAGCTCCCTTGGAGCAGTCTCCCTGCTCCCAAGATACACCTACCATCAAGCAGAACAGCCAGGCCTGGGAGGCGAGGAGGGAAGCTGGAGCTAAAGGTCGGCAGAGGCCCCCCAGCAGGGGCCTGGAAGGCACAGAGGCGTCTGCAGAAAGCCAGGGGCTCCTGCCATCCCACACCCTCACCCCAGCCTAATGTCTGTGCAGCAGGGGAAAGCTAGGCCTGAACAGCAGTGTCGCCCCCATCATGTGGGTGCCATTCCTAAAGTCCCAACTGCGCCATGCTTATTGGCCCCTTCCCTAGTTTCCCCTTCCTCATCTGCAAGGCTCAACCATGCATGTTCCAAGGGGTGAAAACTCATGGAGGAGAAATGACAGAGCAGACATGAAAGGCCTTGCACTCGGTCCAGTGTGTGCCACATCGAGGGAGACATTGGTAAGGAGGACATCAGGGGAGTCACTGGTGAGGAGGCAAGACTGGGGTCAGGCCACTCATTCTGATTCCCTTTGCTGCTGGCTAGCTGGATTAGTCTTCCCAATTAGTCATTAATTCACCAAACTATTTAAAAATAATTTATGAAGCACCTACTACGTGTTATGCCTTTTGCGAGGGGCGAGGACAACATGGTGAGCAGAAGCAGAGCCTACTGACACTTGTGCTTCTGGTGAAAACACTTTAAATAATAATCACGATAATAACCAGCGCTTTGGGCACCTACTGTGCGCCAGATAGATGCTGAGCACTTTACAGGCAAGGTTTCATTTCACTCTCACAACCTCACCTTGGAGAGGATGCTTTGACTGATCCTTTTTTACAGACCAGAAAGCTGAAGGACAGAGAGAAGAGGCTCGTCCAAGGTCACTCTCAGCTGCTACAAGACACAGAGCCAGGATGATGTGCAGACAGAGCAACCTCTGGGCCTGTCCCTAGCCACTGCACCATTCTTCCTTGGTGGGCAGGCACAGGTAAACTGAGGAAAGATGATAAAAACAGCACAGATGACAGTGATACACTCAAGGGCTCACTACTGGACGGGGAGTACATTTGGAAGCAAACGGTACTTAAGAGCCTTCCTCTCTCCAAGGGCAGAGCCTTCCCCAGGGATTAGATTTCACAGCTGGCAATTATTCTAACCTTCCAACAACCCCAAGGCAACTGGGAATGTGAGCACCTGCAGGGACCAGGTGGCTCAGTCCTCACCTCCACTCTATAGATGGGAAGACTAAGGCCCTGAGAGGCGAAAAGACAGTCTGGGACAAATCTCTGGGGTGGGAGCCAAAGAAGCTGCATTTACAAGCTCCCACGTGATTCTGATGCATCCCATGTGTGGGAACCCCTGGCAGGTGAACTCAGGCAGAACCAGGCTTCACTACCTGCCGTGGAATCTCAGCTGTGTGACCTGGGTAGTGGCTTCACAGCTGTGAATATCAGTTTCCCCACAGTGTAATGAGTGCTTGGAATATTCAAGACCATGAATGCAAATACTTGAAACAGCACTGGTGCAGCCGGGAACAAACAGTGCCTTCCTCCATGTTCTTGTCCCCTGATGATGAGGAAGGGGCCTCACGGGCAATGCCCAGCCCCTCAAACACACTCTGCCCCCCATTCGGGGCCTTGGCACATGCAGTTCCTCTACCTGCAGTGCCCCTCCTCCCTCTCTGCTTTGCTAACATCTCCTGTCTGTTCCCAGGGCCCCTTTCCTGGCCACTCCCTCCCTTCCTCTGTGGCCCACTCCCATCCCAGCCTCTGTAATTCCCATTCATGTGTGCCCTGCTGGGTAACTGTCTGTTGGGGTAATTATTTTATTAATGTCCATCCTCCTGCTGAACTCTGGCCTCTTCAGCATGGTGACCCTGCCCAGCACAGCACCCAGGACATAGAAGGTGCTGAGGAAATCGTGGTGAAGAGGTGAATAAATGAAGAAGCTCCTTAATTAAAGAGAGCAATTCTTCCAGAAGGCAATGACACCAGCCTGCCCTGGCTCCAGCAGTGGGCAGGGCAGACTCCTGGCTCCTCCACCACATTTCCTCTCCTCCTCCTCCCCACGTGTCCACAGCTGCTGCTGCTGCTGACTCTCAGGTTCAGAAGGAGTTAACTTAAGGGCCCAAGAAGACAATGCTTGACTGAGCTTGGCCAAGCTGCATAATTAAACCACCCTTAAACTCCCCCTCACACTGGGGGACCTCAGGGATGAAGCAGATGGGGCTTCTCAGAGACCTGAGTACTCCAAAGAGAGTCAAAGGGATCTGGTTCCCCTCCAGAGCCCCCACGCCCCTCCCCCTCGCCTCCCTTCATCTTCAAAGCAGCCCTGGTGCAGGCTGCTGCCTCCCACAGGGAGGCCAGGGCTCAGGCAGCTGTTTGGTGGTTGAGCTGGGCCAGCTCTGCCTGGTGGTTGAACACAGCTATGGTTTTCTCTGTCCCTGAACGTCCCCCTTCTTAGGAATGGAGCTCTGCCTCTCCTAGGCCCCAGGTCCTCTTCATCCTCAGGCCCGTAAAGTGACCAAGGGACTGAGGACTACAGAAGATTCCAAAGAGAGCTGTCACCCTGGCAAAGTCCCCAAACCCCTTACAAAACGTAAGTGACCTCATATCCTAGTTCCTCTACTTCATGACTCTTCATTAATTCACCCACACACCCAGGCACCCACCTGTCAACCACCCATCTAGCCAGCATGTGATGGGTGACTACTACGGCCCAGACACTGGTCCAGGTCCTAGGACACAGCTGTGGACAAAAGAGACCCCATCCCTCCCCTCAGGGAGCCCATGTGGCAATGGAGGGAGATGACAGACTCACCATGGGACATCTGTGTGACAGAAGGTGGGACAGCAACATCAGACATGTGGTCCTGAGAAGCTCTCAGGAGAGGTGACCGTTTGCACTAAGACCTGAAGGAAGTAGAAGCCAGGCTGTCCAGGGACCCAGATTGAGGTGTCCTTATTAACAATGCCCCTTTCTCTCTCCCAAGTACCCCAGCCAGGAGGATGAATTATGTGGTCACCGCTGATAATAGAAGTTGTTAATAGGGCTAACGAGCTCATGTGCATAAAATCTAAGCTCAGGGCAGGCACACAGTAGGTCCTCTGTACATGAGAGCTATTATTATTATTTTATTATCATTATCATTTCACTTTGTGATTATCCTGAATCCACAGGTGCTCCCATTCATCTCCTATTCCAACGTTTCAGAACCTTCACGGGGGGTGTTGGGGTGAGCCCTGCTCCCCTGATGTAGCCCCCAGGGAGGGCTGTCTGGGAGGGCTGGAGCACCCTGAGCTCTTGCTAGGGAGGCACCCAGTGGAGTCGACCCCTCCCCTCCCCCATCTGTGCAGATTCCGCAGGAAGCTCTGGTTGGACTTGGCCGCTCCTGCTCACAGATCATCATGTCAGGAATCTGAGGAAGGTCTAATCAGCTAATTAATTATGATAATTGATGTGTACCATGTGTAACCCACTCTGATGACAAAAGATTCCAGTAATTCTGTTTGAACAGCATCTTTCAAGCAATATGTTTTTCATTTGGGGCCACTAGGAAACCAAGGACACTGCTGGAGCGGCCTGGCTGGGCACTTGGCCTCACTGGTGCCCCCAGCTAGAGGGTCTCGGGTGGTGCAGGAGCTGGATGACAGCAGGAATGGGATCCCTCTCACCAGGACTCAGGCAGCACCTGCTGAGAGCTGGTTCCTGGACCTCAGGACAATTCATCTGCACAATTTGTCACCTCTATGCTGTTTTTCTCATCATCTGTGAAGCTGCAGAACTGAGTGGAGACTTCACCAGTTTACACTCCCACCTGCTCCCATCCAGCACACAGCAACTTTGGTCTGTTTTGTTCCTGATGGACCCAAGCTCCTGGAACAGTGCCTGGCACATAGTAGGGACTCAAGAGGATACGTCTTTAACAGCAGCACACACACACCAACTGCTCCCTGGGTGCCTGCATGTCCCGAGCCCTTCCCAGGCCTCACTCAGTCCTCACTCCAGTCACCTGGGTGATCAGGGGACAGAAACCCAGCAGTGTCTCTAAGTCACAGCTATGTGCCAGCGCTGTTCTCAGCACTTCAAATGGATCGACCAACTTAATCCTCACAAAATCCATATTTCCTTTAAGTCTCATTTTACAGATGACTTTTTCCCTTGACCAAGATCACAGGCTGCACATAGCAGACCCTGCCCTAGAACCTGGTAGTGTCCTCTGCATGCTAGAGTCCGACTGTCACCCATGTGCTGTAAATTTCACATGTACCCTTGTAAGACGCACCATAGGTGTGGTCCCACCAATTACTCTCCCTCCACCCATCCTCCCCCCTCCCTCGGTTGCCTATGTTAATACCTCCCTTTGATGCTGAAGCCAGCCTGATGTAGATTTTCTTCTCACAATCTGCAACCGAAAGTGTTGACACAGGCATTGTTGTTGTTTTCATGATGATGTACTCTTGGACCTCAGTTTCCCAACTTGTGCAACGTAAGAGTCGAGCCTTAAGGCATCCAAGAGTTCAGCTCTGATGTGTTGGAATTCTAAAGAAACCCAAGAGCCTGGCAAGGCTTGGAGCTCTCAGACTCAGGCAGGGTGTTTTCTTGCCTATTCTGCAGTCCTCAGGAGTACAAACAGTGGGAGGGATGTTGATAAAGACAAGTCAATCACAGCTTTCGCTTACTCACCTGCTGTGGGATTTAGTTCAGGAAAAAATGGTGCCAAGGGAGGGCGGAAGTGCTTCTTGCTGAGCCCAGGGATTGCTCAAGAACAGGAAGAGGCTCTCGTGGTGACTGTAATGCCCACAGTCTCAAAACCATCTCTGTCAGTTTTGTAAAATGTTCTCTTCTCCATGGCACTGGGCAGAAAGCAGGGCCCAGGGGGATAAGGGTAGCCCAGAGAGGTTAAGTGCCAACCCCTCAGGTCACACAGCCTTTACAGGACTGAGCCAGGGCTTGAACCCATCTCCACATGCTCGGTCTTCAGCTCCCCTGATGCAAGTGGTCAAGGGTGACTGAGCTGAAAGGGGACCCCTCTGGGTGAACACACGGCTGCCTGGGTAGACTCTTCCCAGGACGGGGTGGGGGGGGAGAGGGTGAGAGGAGCGGCCATTGCCCACAGCAGCACTGTGGCATCATGGTCACACAGACCCTGGCTTCACCATTCTGGGCAGTGGGACTGGGGATCAGTGACCTAATCTCACCTACACGATGGACACTGATGAGAGTCATCTCTCCGTGTGGAGTGAGGTTAGCGCCGTGCACATCCACAAAGCTGCTCTGGGCTCCCGGCACACGGACAGTACCACAGCGTGTGGCTCTCTGAATAACTTCTCTGCTCCAGAACAGACAAGTCCCTGGAGGCCCCCAGCTCTCGTATCAGTGCTGAGATTCTCTGAACTGTCCAGACAGAAAACAGCTTTCTTCCCCCTTGGCCTTTGTATCTGAGTTCATCTTGACCCTCTGTTCTGAGCTCCTTTCTCACCAAGCCTCATCACTTTGGTCTTCCCCAGCCAGCCTCTCAATCTTCCTCTTACAAGAAGTCCTCCCTGATTCACCCCTGGGCCTGCATCCTCCTTCCACCTCTCTCTAGTGCTCGTGAGCCCTATGGCTGGGCCTCCACCACTAACCCCCAACCCTTACTCCACGCAAGATGCCTTCTCTCCCAGGCCTCAATTTTTTTGGTCTGACAATGGGTGTGACAATGGGTGTGATCAACCCTGAGCATCTCACAGGGTTGTGATGCGTATTGAATGAATGAGAGGTTGGGTGGGAAAATTAAATGCCAGAAGCCACATGAGGACTATGGCCACCTCAACCCTCATGCAACTAAAAGTTCTAGCTTCTGTGTCCTGGAGAAAGACATGCTCCATAGTCAAGGCTACACGAGCCTCAGGTAGGTCTGGGTGTGAGTCACCTGTGCAGTGGGGAGCCTGGCACCTGCCTCTCAGGATACTTCAAGGAGAGATGGAAGGAAGCAGGTAAATCACACACAGGTGGTATAGAGAGATGGTGAGACAAGGAAGGGCGTAGGGTACAGAAACGTGAGCAGAGCCACGAGGGAGGCTCTGCAGCCTCTGCAGCAGTCTGGTCACCTGTAACCAGAGCCGCGGGAAGAGCAGCAGGGGCAGAAGGAAGTTGAAGTCGGGGCGTGCAGGGCCTCGAGTGTCAGGTTAAGGCACCCAAATATAGGCTGGGAAGGCAGCTGCCTGGCATCTGCAGCCCACACTCTGCCCATCCTCTCCCTCCCTCTATGGCAGGAAAGACAAAACTGAGGTCAGGGGACTTTGCAAACACCAAAGGGCTTCATTAAACTAGCTATCTGGTACCCCAGTGTCAGTTTCAATGCAAACTTCGCTTGGCTACTGAGGTGGCCATCCCAGGAGAGCTGGGTGGAAATTAGTTATGTGTTTTCTAGTGTTTTCCCCATACTGGCTTCCCAGTTCAAGGCAGCCCCAAGTTCCACCTGGTGAAGCCTGGGCTGTGGGAGAGAGCAGCCTCCAGGCTGCCTGCGAGAAGGTCATCAGGTGTGTTAGAATTCGCCCTACCTGAATGGCCAGGGCAGCCTCTGGCCTGGGCTCCAGGTTCCTCTCTCGCTTCCCACCACCTCCTTCCACCTGGCAGCCAGGGTAGTGTTTTAATAAATAAAATAGATCATGTCTCTTCCTGGCTTAAACCCCTCCCTCCCCCAGTGGCTTCGCAGTGCACTTGGAATAAAATCCAGACTTCTCGCTGCAGCCTCCACAGCCCTACATGACCAGCCTCGTGCAGGGCTGTCCTTTGCCCCTGGTCCTCAGCCCCCCACTCCAGCCACATGGCCCTGTGCACTCTATACTCGCACAGCCTGGAAGTATCACACCTCTCTGACCAGCTGGCTTCTCTAATCCTTAAAATCTCAGCTGAAACCAAGGTGGGGTGAGGAGGAGTTGGCCCCCACATGCCCCCATTATTGCCTCCCTGGCTGGGACAGTTTCCTGGGAGGACAGGGACATTGTCTACTCACCATTGAATATCCAGTGATATTCAGTGCCCACAACAAGCTGGAGGCCAGTGGTGGGGAGTATCAGGAAAGAGAGGAGAGGAGGGGCCATGGGAGAAACACCAAGTCATCTCTTCCTAAGGGGCAGACCTCCAGCTCAGGCTTCTCTAGGCCAAGGGAAGATTTAAGGGCTTCCAGACACATAGGTGGAAGCTGTGCTCAGGATTTCCATTTTTAAGGCTAAGCTCTCAGGCTCTGGAGTCAGACAGCCCAAGTTCAAATCCCTCTTCCAATTACAACCTGTATGACCTTAGACACATGGTCCACCCTCTCTGTTGGACTGAAAGCAAGCAGGACATAGGGAAGAATTTCAGTGATAGGGGCCGGGTGATACAACTGAGTTTGAGGGGGAATGGATTGGAAGGAGCCAGGCTGGGTGTGAGGAGCACAGCTGCTGCCTGTAGCAGCAGTCCAGACCCTACAGACGGGGGTCTGCAGTAGTGTTAGGTAAGCCAGAGTATGCTGGTCCCATCTTATCCCAAACCATGATTGGGAAGACAGAAGATCTCTGTCTACCAAGATGGTAGACACCACACAGGTCACCGTGTTCAGGCAGCATTGCAATCCCCACCACGTTCTTCCCTCAAAATTAAACATGTGCCATTCACATTATAGGACATCCCATCTTGGCTCCTCCTCCCTGCAACCCTATGATATCATCCTGTATTTTGTGCAAACTTGCAGCCCCTCATATCTTCTTCTTTTTTTTGAGACAAAGCCTCAAGCTATAGCCCTAGGTAGAGTGCCGTGGCATCACAGCTCACAGCAACCTCCAACTGCTAGGTTTAAGTGATTCTCCTGCCTCAGCCTCCCAAGTAGCTGGGACTACAGGCACCCGCCACAACGCCCGGTTATTTTTTGGTTGTAGTTGTCATTGTTTGGCAGGCCCGAGCCAGAGTCAAACCCGTGGCACCTTAGCCACTTGAGCTACAGACGCCACCATCTTATATTTTGTTGCAAAGGTATTTCCCAACACCTCACTTTCGTCAAACACCAGCTTTGCATGGAGCAAGACACAATCTGACCAAAATAATAAAGAAGAATGAATATTGATTTTGTAAAAATGACAAATAGATGGAATTAAAACTTCAAGCAATAGTAAATGAGTATTACTCAAAAAGGGGGTTTTCTTATTTGATAAATCTCATCTATACACATGTTTGGGCACACACATAGAACAGAAGAAGAGGTAGATAAGGAAAATGAAATTATATCCTGTAAGCTATTGATAAGAAAAGGGTATTAGATATAATTTTAATTAATTTGATGGAAGAATTAGAAATTGGGGTAAAATTGAAATAAATATTAACTTCAGGAAAGTGTTGCTTCACAAGAGCTTTTTTTCCCCTATAACTGCTTTTACAATAAAGCAGAAAAAATTCACAACATAGTAAGATGACGTGGTCCTCTTTTTAAAAAAAAATAGCTATATGTTTTGATTTTAAACTGAATGTACTGATAAGCTAATAATAATAAAGGTTGTATTAATATAACCTGATAATAAAGGTTAGGAAATTAGCACCCTTACATGGTTTCCTATAACATTATTATTATCTTGCCAGGGTTTATAACATTTCATGATGTTCTGGAGCACAAATCTCACAGCCATTGAGGATGGGTCCTACATTTAAATGCAACCAGTTCTCAGCCAAAAACCAACCTTCCTGCCTGCCTGCCTACCTGCCTTCCTTCCTTCCTTCTTTTCTTTCTTTTATTCCCTTTTCGTTTTTAGCCCTACTTTTGCCTTCCCTTTGTTTTCTTTTTAATTTCAAAGTTTTACTAATAGATTCTTTTTCTCCTGAGAAATTCATGAATGTTGCATTGCCCGACTCGGCGTACTTGGAAATGTCTCCACCGCCTTTCACTTGAAAGACAACCCAGGTAGGAGTAACAACGAGGGGTCATTTTTCTTTCTGCTCAGAACTCTTTAGTCCTGTTCCACCGTCTTCTAGTGTTACAAGGGAGATGTTTGTATTAGCCTAATTTCCCCCCACTGCATTGTGCGTACTTTTGACCTGCAAATTCCTCTCTTTATTCCGAGGCTTTCATTTTGGCATATCTTTTTCCGAGACTTTCATTTTAGTGTATCTTTGAGTATTTTTGTATCTCTTGTCCCATAGAATGTTTATTCATTGGCTAACCTTTGACTTCCTTTATGCCTCCATCTCTCTCATCTTTAACTGAAAAAAAAAACCAGCAATGTTCAAGTCTATTTATGTTGTGTGACTTGCCGTAGCTTATCTACCATGTTGCTTATTGTAGTGTAGCCACACTCATTTTATTTGTTGACGTTTCTAATGTGTTTTTAATCTCTTCTGTTCCCCGCGTCTCTATCTATATCCATCTACCTATATCCATATAGCTAGATCTAGATATAGATATATAGATAGGGATATATTTAATTTCATTCCTAAGATCAGCCAGCTTGATTTTCATCTCATGCTGTTATTTTAGAAGCCCTTCTTTCAATCCTCATATTTCTTGAGTCTTTTTAAAGAGACATCGTGTCATCTGACGCTGTTTAAGACTATGAAGAACGATTGTTTTTCCCTGTTTCTTTGGGCAGTTCCTCTTGTGGTGTATTTTCTTCATCTGTCTTTGTTTACATTCCCTTTCTCCCTTTTTGCAGCAGCCATGCTTAGTTCCTGTGCTGCCTTCTCTTCAACTTGTTTCTGGACGGGGCCAGTTCTCTGTGGGAAGATAGTGTGGGCAGGGGTGGGCGGATGGCCTCAGGCAGGCAGCAGTGCCACTTGGGTTTGTCATCGTAGACACTCTCACCACTGGAGCATTTCCTCTGCCCTGGGAGCACAGCTCCATGTTTAACATCCCCATGATTGGTGTGGCTCCAGAAAAGCCTGTGGGGTTCTGAGTCTGGGTCTCAGTGCTTTAAGCCAACGATTCTTGGATGAAGTTTTCAGGTCTAGGAAACTTACTCCGGGATGTGACCCATAAAGCCTGAGATTTCCTTTCTGCAAAACACATCAGGGAGTCTGCATGGATTCTCAGTTTCTCTGTGCTCTGACTTAGATTTCACAGTATTTGGGAGAAAGGCTTCAAAGTCTGTGGTTTGGAGAGGTAGCAATATTTAGTTTCAATAAAAATGAAGAAAAAACTACTTCCCTCATACAATTGTATCTACTGCTTTGTTTGATTGTATTTGGTTGGTTTTGAGAGAGGAGTGAGATTCAAATCTTCAGTGCCATCATTTTTACCTGTAAGTGAAATACCTGATCATTCATGTCTCTTTCAATCCTAACACCAATCCTGGTAGGTGAGCATGACTGTGTCACCCTGGGCTGGATGGAGGTGGCGACAGGGCTAACAACTAGAGGATATTGTTTGGAGAACAGGAGAAGCTGCCTCGAATTCATCTCCCCAGCTAAGAGATATCATGGGCTTTTAATATGGGGGATGGTGGTGTGGTTCTTGTGAACAGGAATCTTGCTCAGAGGGCTTCGAAATCTTAACTCCTTTGTCTCAGAACATTCACTATTTCTTGGAAACAACTCAAAAAGTTAAGACAATAGGGGTGGTGCCTGTGGCTCAAAGGAGTAGGGCGCTGGCCCCATATGCCGGAGGTGGCGGGTTCAAACCCAGCCCCGGCCAAAAACTACAAATAAATAAATAAAATATTAAAAAAAAAAAAAAAAGTTAAGACAATAAAGAAGAGAATTGTATAAGGCTCATTGAAATTTGTTCAGTGGGAGCTGGTTACAGCAGGGTAAGCTCAGGCAAGTCTTTATTTCTCTGACCCTCAGCTTTCCCATCTATAAAATGAAGACAATTACAGGGAATTCATGAGACAGCACATGTTAGTCACGGGTGCATTAAAAAATACTCCAAAACCTAGCAGCTTGAAACAATAAGCTCATGAGTATAGCTGGGATGTTCTTTTGGTCCAGACGGGCTGAGCTGATCTCGGCAGGACTTGTTCTGTCTAAGGTAGGTTGGCAGGTCAGATAGAGCTGACTGGGTCTTAGATGGCCTTAGTCAAATAGATGAATGATTAGCTGGCTGTCATTTGGGGCCTGAGGATCCAGCATACTAGCCCAGGTTTGTTCCCATGGAATCAAGAGGATTCCAAGAGATTGGGTGGAAGAATACAAGGCTTCTTGGGGCCCAGGCTCTGAATTGGTCCATTGTCATTTTCATCCCATTCTATTGGGCAAAGCAAATCACAGTCTGGCCCAGGTGCAAGGAGTGGAGATAAAGACTCCATCACTTGATGAAAAAGACTGTAAAGTCACATTGCAAAGCTCTTAGTTCTAGGGAAAGGTGGTGTCTTATCCCATTTTGTGTTGCTATAACAGAATACCTGAGACTGGGTACTTCACAATGAAAAGAAGCTTGTTTGGCTCATGATTCTTATGATGGCAAAGTCCAAGATTAGGCAGCTGCTTCTGGTGAAGGCCTCAGGCTGCTTCAACTCATGATAGAAAGCAAAGGGGGAGCTGCCATATGAAAAGAAGCAAGAGAGACTGAGGACGCCAGGCTCTTTTTAACGCTTCCATATTGGGGATTGAATTTCAATATGACTTTCCCACCATATCCAAACCATAGCATTCCTCCCCTTCACCCCCCAAAACTCATGTCCTTCTCACATGCAAAATACAATCCTTCCACCCCAATAGTCTCAAGAATCTTAACTTGTTCCAGCATCCATTTAAAAGTCCAAATTATCATCTGAGACTCAAAACAAGCTCCTTCCAGCTACGAGCCTGTAAAATCAAAAATAAGTTATTTATTTCCAAGATACAATGGTGAGATAGACATTGGGTAAACATTCCAATTCCAAAAGCAAGAAATCAGCCAAAAGAAGAAAAGCGTAACAGGCCCCAAGCAAATCTGAAACCAAAGCAGGGTAGGCACTGAATTGTGAAGGTCCAGAATAATCTCCTTTGTCTCCACATACTGCACCCTGTGTACACTGGTATTAGGGGAGCTCCCAAGGCTTAGGGCAGCCCTATCCCCATAACTTTCCTGAGCACAGCCCGTGTGGCTGCTGTAACAGGTTGGAGTCACATGACTGAGGCTTGTCCATTCTGAGGCTGCCAAACACTCTTTAGTTCTGGGGTCTCAGCAGCAGCTCTGCTCCCACTACGCCTGACCTCTCCAGGGAATCTCTGTGGAAGCTCCACCTCCATATCCCCATTTGGCATTATCTCAGCAGAGGCTCTCTGTGGTGTCTCTGCCCCTCTGACAAGTCTCTGCCTAAGGCTCTCAGGCTTTCCAAAACACACTCTAAAATCCAGGTGAAGCCGCCATGTCTCCATTGCTCTTGCATTCTGCATGTCTGCAAAATAAGTACCACGTGGACACAGATGCCGCCAAGTTTACTACTTGGGCTCTCCAGAGCTGTGGCATGAGTTGTATCTGGAGCTGGTTGAGCCGTGACTGCCCCAGACACAGCAGCCAGGATGAGGGGCAGCCCAGGGCATCAATGCCCTGAGCCTGTCCCCAGAACCCATTCGGTCCTCCTAGGCCTTTGGGAGGTGGCCTTGAAGACCTTTGAAATGCCTTCAGGGCCTTTTTCCTTTGTTATGACTGTTAGCAATAGGTCCTCTTTTAGCTATGAATCTATTTAGCAAAAAGTCTCTAGGCTGCTCCCTTGGATTTCTCTCCTGAATATGCTCCTTCATTCTCTACCACATGGCCAGGCTGTGAATTTTCCAAATACGTCTGCTCTGCTCACTTCATCTTGAGCAGTTAGAAGTAACCACACAGCTGTCTAAATGTTTTGCTGCTTAGAAATTCCTTTTGCCAGATATTCATTACTCTTAAACTTGCCCTTCCACAGGGCCCTAGTGCATGGATACTATGCAGCCAAGTTCTTTGCTATAAGGTAACAAGGATGGCCTTTATTCCAGTTTCCAATAAGATATTCCTCACTTCCAGCACGGCCTTTACTATCCATATATCTGTCACCATTTTGGTCACAATCACTTAACCAATCTCTAAGAAGTTCCAGCTCATCTTCTAAGCCCCTGCCAGCATCCACCTTAATGTTCTATTCACAGAAATGCAATCTTTTTCCCAGCCTTCTCCTTCAAACTATTCCAACCTCTACCCATTACCCATTTCCTAACTGCTTCCACATTTTCAGGTATCTTTATAGTGACACCTCACTCCTAGCACCAATAGTCTGTTTTGTGTTGCTGCAACAGAATACCTGAGACTGGCTGATTTATAATGAAAAGCGGCTCATTTGGCAAATGATTCTGCTGGCTGGAAAGTCCAAAACTGGGCAGCTGCGTCTGGTGAGGGCCTTGTCTGCTTCAACTCAAGGCCAAAAGCAGAAAGGGAGTATGTATGTGCAAAAAGATCACATGGCAAGAAAGGAAGTAAGAGAAAAAAACAAAGAAGACAGACTCTTTTTAAAAACCCACTCTTAAGGGAACTAATTCATTCTCAAAAGAGAGAGAACTGGGCTCGGCGCCTGTGGTTCAGCGGGCTAAGGTGCCAGCCACATACACCTGAGCTGGCGGGTTCGAATCCAGCCTGGGCCCGCCAAACAACGACAGCTGCAACCAAAAAATGGCCGGGCGTTGCAGCGGGCGCCTGTAGTCCCAGCTACTTGGGAGGCAGAGGCAAGAGACTCGCTTGAGCCCTGGAATTGGAGGTTGCTGTGAGCTGTGATGCCACAGCACTCTATCCAGGGTGACAACTTGAGGCTCTGTCTCAAAAAAAAAAGAGAGAGAGAACTCACTCACCCCTGATGAGAAGGCATACATCTATTCATGAGGGAGCCACCCTCATGACCCAAATAGCTTCCATTAATCCCCACCTCCCAAGACTGCCATAGTAGAGATCACATTTCAACATGAGTTTTAGGGGAAATAAACCACATCCAGACCACAGCAGGTGGAAAATTGTGGCCACTTTTGCAGTGAGTCTACCATAGCACTTCAAACACAAATAGTCATAGTTGATACTCAATAGGTTTTAGAAAAATTAAAAATCACAAATTGCTTCCCTGTTCCCTTGATTGATGGAAATTTATAAAGACTGGATATGGGCGGTGCCTGTGGCTCAGTGGGTAGGGCTCCACCCCATATACCAAGGGTGGCAGGTTCGAACCTGGCCCCAGCCAAACTGCAACAACAAAAGAAAAATAGCCAGGTGTTCTGGCAGGTGCCTGTAATCCCAGCTACTCAGGAGGCTGAGGCAAGAGAATCACCTAAGCCCAGGAGTTGGAGGTTGCTGTGAGCTGTGACACCACAGCACTCTCCCAAGGGCGATAAAGTGAGACTCTGTCTCCAAAAAAAAAAAAAAAAAGACTGGATAGGCAAGTAAGCTTCATCTTGTGAGTTAACTCCAATATCAAGCAGGATTGTGAGGTTCATACTAACGGAAATGGTGCTGAAGCCAGCTGACACTGTGTGCCCTGGGTGTGCAATCAGAGCAGCAAATGTGCCACCATGTGCATGCTGGGTCACAGGGAGGAGGAGGGGATTCTGTTCCTCATACACTCTACACTGTTTTTGGTGAGCCACAGAAGTGTATGTCAAGAAGGATCTCCTTTTGCCAATATTGCATTTTCGGTCAAACTGATGGCAGTCTGGTGGCCCACATTTTTTCACCAAAGCTGATAAAGACCAGGATGAATTGGTGCACAGTGAAGGCCACTGGACACAGGCATGAGTTTCCATGGACCAACTTAATAACCTTGGGCAAGTCTTTCACTTCCTGGGGATGTGGGGTGGCAGAGAAGGGGTAACAGAGGAGGAATGCTGTCCAACCTCGAAAATGGGGTTAGTCCACATGAACTCTAAGATATCAGTTAATTAATTTTTCATGGAGAGGCTGCCACCCACTTACAATACCTGGCACTCCCCACACACATTCCTTCACACCCTCCCCAGTTTTCTAGGCAAATGCTAGGTCACTGTCCCCATAGAGTGAATGGGTCTGGACCTGCCTCCTAATTTAATGCAAATCCCAGCCTGTGTTATTGTGGGAGAGTTTCTGTTCATTTCAACTTTCTTGGCGACACAATCTGTCCTTGTTTCCACTCGAGTTTCTAATCCCTACAATTTCCATGGTCCTAGTAATTATGGAAAAGAGTCCAGAGCACAGAAATTCTGCATCCTGACTATGAGATTACACACCTTAGTGGAGTTTATTAAATTTATTTTGCAGTTACTGAAGAGATTAAATTCACTGTGTGGCTCCAGAGGGCAAAGCAAGGTCTGGTTGGTAGAAGCCACCAGGAAGCAGCTTGGAATTCACAGGGAAGGAGCACTTTCTAACAGTCAGAGCCGATCAGCACCAGTGAGCACGTCCAGGAGGCAGGGGCAAGGCTGGCCAGCCCTAGGCCTGATATGGTCACTGTGGGTGGGGTGGGGAGGGAACAGCAAGGGCTTTGGGTAAGACCTGGGCTCACTTCCTGACCCCCCCCACTTCCCAGAGGTTCAGGAAGTGAGTTCACTTCTGTAAGCCTTGTTGCCCCTCCCTATCACATCCCCCAAATGGTGACAGAGCAATGCTCTATGGGGGTCACACTGTGATCTTGTCATTTAGAGATGTGGGAGGCTCCCCCACTCCCAGTTTCCCCCGGGAGAGATTTTCCCCAGATACCTCTGCCCTCTACCAGAGGTGGCGAGTTTGAGGCAAAGCAGGACAAGCTCCCTGCCCACCCTCATTCATTTTTTCTCTCTCTCTATTAGAGCCTCACATGTGCCCTGCTCTTCCGCCACCAGAGAGTTTATAGCAACAATCCTCATACCCCAACTTTGGGGGATTCTGAGGGGGTGTCAGCACATCTCTGATGGTCAGTCCCTCCCTGTCTGGCCCTGAGGTCCACAGGGGTCCACATACTCACAGGGGTGAGCCCCCATCTCCAGCTTTTTTTTCGGAGACAGAGTCTCACTTCGTCGCCCCTGGTAGACTACTGTGGCATCACAGCTCACAGCAACCTCAAACTCTTGGACTCAAGCAATTCTCTTGCCTCAGCCTCCTGAGTAGCTGGAAATACAGGCGCCACCACAACTCCCAGCTATTTTTAGAGACGGGGTCTCGCTCTAGCTCAGGCTTTCTCAAACGCAGGAGCTCAGGCAATCCACCCACCTTGGCCTCCCAGAGTGCTAGGATTTCAGGTGTGAGCCACCGCGCCTGGCCTCCATCTCCAGCTTTATCAGTAATAAAGGAGAGGTTTCCATTCAACATAACCTGGTCCAGTGAGTCAACCGAACTCACAAAGAGAAACCAGTGCCTTTTTGGGCTCCCAAACCTCAACACCATTTCCACAAGGACTAAGAGCTTGGCCAGCACATGGCCTCTGTTCAGAGGAGAGCAGTCCAAGCCCATGGCAAGAGATGGGGAGAAGGATGGACAGGCTGCTCCAACCCCTGCAGTGTGGCTGCACCCAGAGAGGGCAGTGTTGACAGACTGAGCAAGCTCAACACTGGGTACCTTAATTTGGGGACAGGGATCAGCAGAGGGAAAGGGTTGAGAGGCAAACATGAGGTCGTGGGGTAAGGCCTGGATGCAATAAGGCCACAACTTCAGCCTCACTGAGACCTGCATGGAACCCTGCCCCTGCGCCTGGCTAGCCATGCAGCACTTAGCCTTCCTAAACTCTGGTTTCCTCATCTGAAAAATGGGAGCAGGAATTAATGAGTGGTAAAGAAGGTAGTGTGTGCAGAGCATTCTGCTGCCTTTACTCACTATGGAGTGGAAATCTATTGCCACCTGCCGTGGTCATTTGCCAGTGTCTCCTCTGACCTCTTGACCTGGTTCCAGTCATGCTTTCCTGCACATTTATGGAGCTGTCTCCTGCCTCTTTTCTAAGCTCATCACTTTGCTCCATGTCTGCCACCACCTCTAGGATGTCTCCTCCAAGGTGGCAGGGGAAGGAGGCCCTTCTCTGCTGTCTTTCCCCAATTCCCAGCATAGGGCCTGGCACATAGTAGGTGCTCCATAAAGATTGCTGAGTGAATGAATTTCACCATAATACAGTGTTCAGAGCCATGACAGGGACATCAAAGTGGGCTGTGGGATCTCAGTGGATGTGGGAGGCAAGGAGCAGAGTGGGAGAGACACAGAGAGTATTATGGGCTGAATCATGTGTCCCCCCACAACATTCATATGTTGAAGCCCTAACCCTAAGTACCTAATTTAAAGATAAATTCTTCAAAGTTCAAGATAAATTCTTCATTAAGTTAAAATGAGGTCTTCAAAACTCTTTCTCATGAGAAAAAGAATTTAAACAGACATTCACAGCACAGAAGAAAGACCATATGAGGACACAGCAAGGAGGTGCCATCTGCAAGCCATAGAGAGGGGCCCTCTGGAGATAACAAACCTGCTGATGCCTTAATCTTGAACTTCCAGCCTCCAGAACTGGGAGAAAATAAGGCTATGTTGTTCAAGCTGCTCAAATGGCATTTTTTGTGGCAGCCCAAGCTGACTAGTACAGTGAGCTTCCTGGGAGGGGTGGCATGAGCTGGACCCAGTACCTTCACAGTAAGACAGTAACCATGTCCAGGCAGAGCGAACAGCAAGGGCAGCTGTATCTGAAACCAGTCAGCAGCTTGAATAAACAGACTTAAACATCAGGCCTCAGAGACTTTAGCCTGGGATCTATTCCCTGAACCTAATCACGCCATGTGTATTAACTCATTTAGTCCTACAAGAATCCTGGAAGTTTTACTATTATCTACATTAACAGATGTGGAAACTGAGGCAGAGAGCATTCAAATTACCAAAGGCCACAGAGCCATTAAGTGGTGGAAGATTTGAACTGGGGTGCTCAGGTTCTAAAATCTGTGTTCCTGGCCCCTATGCTGTTCTTCAGGGGTGGAAGAATATGGTCAGATTTTACTTTAGAAAGAGTCTTCTGGTGGCCAGTGGTCTTAGTCCATTTCATGTTGCTATCACATGTTATAGTTGTTAGAGACTCAGTAATTTATTCTGTAAAAAGAGGTTTATTTAGCTCATGATTCTCATGACTGACAAGTCCAAGAGCAGGGCACGGGCATCTGCTTGGGTTCTGATGAAGACCACGTTTTGCATCAAGACATGGCAGAGAAGTGAAAAGGCTCGTACACATATGCGAAGGGAAAACACACATGAGGAGGAAGCTTGCTGCATTAGTGCTCACACGAACTAACCCAGTCCCTTGAGAACAAGAACTCACTCCTGTGAGACAGCATTAACCTGGTCATGAGAGATCCATTGCCATGATTCAAACCCCTCCTATTAAAGCCTCATCTCCCAACACCACCACAAGGGTAATCAAATCTCAACACAAGGTTCAGAGGCAACAAATCATATTCAAACCACAGCACCAGTCTAGAAGGTTGGATTGGGGACACGAAACTTGAGCCTGGTGATAGATTTAGAAGTAAGTGATCATGGTCCAGTGATAAATGATGCAAAGTCATTGGCCACCTCTACTGGGCTGTCTGCAGAGCATTTGTGTGGCAACCTTTCTCCATTCAAACATCAACATGTGAAATTTCAATGTGGACCTTTGGACAAAACTACCAGGGAAAGTGGAAGGGAAGGTCCTAAACAACTGATTAGGGGAGAGAATTCATAGGGTGCAAATGTGCTCCTCGAGAGTGCAGTTGATGAAGACTCAGATTTAGGACAAATGCTCAAAAAGGCCTGTGTCATAAGGAAGTGAAATCAGGAGACAGAGCAGAATGAGCAGAAACTCTCAGGAGCAAGGACCCATGGAACCAGGTAAGAAAGGACAGCAGTAGAGACCATTGTCCATGCCCTATCTGGATGGAGGGTTTTCACTGGTTGCCCAGTGAGAAAACATTGGGAATTTGTACGGATCTTCATTCAGTCATTCATATACATTTATTTAGCATCTTCTACATGCTTCATCGTGTATTGGTGCCACTGAAGTGGATAAGACGGATAAGGTCCCTGTCCACGTGGAGCTCACATTCTTACAGTCTCTCAGTCAGGATCAGTGATGCTGGCTGCCACTGTAGACAAACCACAAATCCTAATGGCTTAACATGATAAAAATGTCTTTTCCATCTTGTAGCTACACCATCTGGAACAGGAGCCCTGAGGTCACTGCTGCATGGGAAGAGAGGGGTGGAAAAGTCACTTTAGCTCTTGGCCAGTTCAGCCTAGACATGACACATGCTGCTTCCACTCATAGTCCTTTGGTCAGAAATAGTCACATGGTGTGATATCAACTGCAAGGGAGGCTGGGAAATGCAGGGCAGCACGTGGACTATTTGATGAATAATGTCTTGGCCACAGGCGCCATTGAATGTGCTTCAAAGTTGCATTTATCTGGTCTTAAAGTTCCCTACCTGGTGACTTGTCAACAGCACCCCATCCTTTCCAAGGAATCCTCCAGTCGTCATCCTAAGGCCCTGAGTGTCGGAGCTCCCGTACACACACAGTAGAGTGGAGGGGCTGGCACCACAGGACCACAGCCAGGACTCTAGAGCCTAGAAAAGATTCAGCCAGAAAGATGGCCCCTTAGAGAATTGCACCTCCATAAGGCTTAACTCTTCCTCTGGGTGACAGATAACTTGGATGGCTCTGTTCTCCTGGATGTGACAGGAAGGGAAAAGAAAAACAAGATTGGGGTGAAGGCTGGAGTCTCTGAACAGAGCCTCATTAGTGGAAAGGAGCCGGGTGTTAGCTTTAAGTGATGTGTTCGATGGCAGTGACTGAATGGTCAGGCTTGGAGTCTGCATTAAATGTGACAGCGAAGCAAACCAAGAGACACGGCTAATTCATCACGTCTCCTCACCTGAGGGGTATTAGTGTCTCTAGGTGACCAGGGACACCTTCCCAGGAGGCTTCCAGAACCAACAAATCAAAGGGCACAGAATCTTAAGCCTGGAAGGGACCCAAGAGCAGTCCCCTCAATTTAACAGTGGCCTGTGCCCCTGCGAAGTTCTCACACTCATTACCTCACTTAATTACCTCAGGGACCTATGTGTGTATCAGACAGGAGGGGAGAAAGTTCTTGTTATCCCCTTGTCAGGAGAGAAAATTGAGCCTCAGGGAGGGTTGCACTTGGACTAAGGTCACTCAGCTGGTGTGTGGAAGAATGTGGTGTGGTCTCTGCTTCCACATTGTCATCCCTCTCCAGGAACAGAGGAGATGTGACCAGGACATGGTCAGCAATAGCAAACCCTGCTCTGTGCTTACCAAGATGTTGTTCTATGTGGCTGACCCCATAAATGTTTCAGTCAGAGCAGGCTGACCCTGCCGAAACAACAAGCAACCCAACCTGTCCAAGGTCAACTCCCATGTCCGCTGAGGCTCAGCTGAGGTTCTACCCATATGGTCTTCACTGGGGACCAAGGTCAACAGAGTGGCCACTGTCTGGTACCTCCCCATCACTCTAGGAGATGAACAGAGGGCTCTGGAGGGTCTCACATCAAGGTCCAATTCTCCAGCTCAGAACTGACTTGCACCATTTTTGTGTACAGCAAGTTGGCCAGAATTGGGAGAAGAGTTGCTCCACTTCTCCCGCCACAACTGCCAGGGCCAGGGAGTCGACACTGCCTCGTGCCAGGAAGAGATGCCAGCAGGGACACCGGGCAGGCAGTGACAATGATGCCCCCAACCTACTTTCCAACATGGGTGATGGGGAGGATGATGGCACCTTTGAGCAAGGCCCAGAACCCAGGGGAGGAGCACAGTTGAAGAGATAAAGACAATGCCCCATATGGAAAAACTGCCTCCTGGGGGCCCTCGATACACACATGTAACACAGAGCCTGTTATCTATGTAATAGGTCGCAGATATGTGATATGCTTACATGCAATGTGTATGCACATGGTCTGGCTTAAACACCACAACGAAGTGTGGGAAAGGTATGATGACCCCAGTTGACTTACACACAAACAGTTACAGAGCATCTATCATTTGCCACGCTGTACTCCAGACACCAGGGAAATCGCAGCAAACAAAACTAACCAGATCTCTGTGCTTATTGGGCTCCCATGTTAGTGCCTGGGGTGGATAATAACCAAGTGAACAAAGGCACATGTGACACGGTGCTGGAACAGGGTATGTGCCAGAAGAGGAATGACACAGAGGGAGCAAGGGAGCTGTGGGAGGCTGTGGGGTGGGGACAGAGGGCAGGCCCCAGAGGAGGGACCTTCTGAGCAGGGCTGAGTGAACCCTGAGGGGGACCAGCTTCCAGGGCAGAGGGAAGAGCATGTGCCAAGGCCCTGGGGTGAGAACATCCTAGGTGAACATGCTTCTGAGGCTGAGTTCAGTGAGGAGGATGGACTTAGAAAGGAGGTCAGGGAGACTGGGGTCCAGATCAGATTAAAGCTGAAGTGTAGGCTTCAGGAGGGAGTGAAGATTTCATCTGGGGTTGAAGAGACCTAGAAGGCTGAGTGGGGGGCAATGTGGTATGGGCACCAGGAGATTCAAGTCCTGAATCCTGGCTCCACCACTCAGCAACCAACTTCCACTCTCTGTGCCTCAGTTTCCCCAGCCTCAGCAATGATAGCTATACCCTCCTCATGTGACATCTAATTGAGGAAGACTGTGCAAGACACTCAGCAGTGGGCCCTGCACACTGTAAATTCCTGTGTGAGACAGCTCTGGGACCACCTCTCAAGACCTCACTGCACGTGTCTCACAGTCACACCCAAGGGGTTTATTGGAGCTGTTCCTTACCATGTCTTCCCACTCCTGCCTTCAGAAAGAGTCCCCCAGTGCTACCAGTATCTGGCACCACTGAGTGTCATGTAAATGTCACAGAGGTGAATACAGGTAAGGCAGTCTGAGCCCTGCAGTTCTCAGCAGCACAGACTCTCAGCAGACTGGGCAGAGGCCGGGCCCACCTGTCACTGCCCACAAGCTCCATGCTATCTGCTAATGCCTTGCTTTCAGACTGGGGCCCTGCGGTGGCCAGGTGGTTCTGAACTTGCCTCTTAAAAAAGATCTAAAGCAGCAGTTCTCAACCTGTGGGTCACGACCCACAGGAACTACATTAAAGGGTCGAGGCATTAGGAAGGTTGAGAACCACTGATCTAATGAGATCTAAAGAAAAACTGCACACAGACATGCCTGAGCTCACTGCTAGAGCAGATTGCAAATGGGAACCCAAGAAAATAAAAGCTGGTCTCAGCAGAGCAGCTCCATCAGGAAATGTTCACCAGGAACATTCCAGCGTGAAGATGTCCTTCCTGATTGGTATTAATTGCCACCCTGAGCCCCAGGGTGCTCCCAGTGCCCTTCCTACCACCTCACGGTCCAGCACCCCACACAATTTCCCACTCAGCTCTGCAACCTCCATTCTGATTGATTGTTCAGTGCCCTCGGTCGACTGGTTGATAACTACTTCGAATCTCACCCTGCTAAAGAGATTATTTTTGCCAACTTGATGCCCACTTCCCTTTCTCTGGAATGATGTTTCCTCCATTTTCTCCTCTGGGGACCTACTGCCATCCCCCTCATAGGTCCTTGTGGTCAGCATATGGCCTTGGCCTGGCCAGTGAAAGCTTCCTATTCCTCTGGCTATAGCAAGTGGCTCAGGGATGGACCAATGACTCAGCACCAAAGAATAAAAGCCTTGCCTGAGGATTTTTTGGAATTATTGGGCTAGTGAAGCTCTATCTTCCACTGGAAGCTCTATCTTCCTTCCTCCAGAATTTCTAGGGCCTGCTAGAATTGAGGAGGGAAAAGTACAGCCAAGTCACAGAGAGAGATGGATTCCTGAAGACCTCGTTTGAGCACCTGGGTCCAGTCAGACCTGAAATCCCCCCAACTATAGTTGCTATAGTTCCCCTTTTGCATTATCATCCCGGTGAAGTAACATGTGTACAATCACATCCCTGGTCACACTCAGGGATGGATATAAGCCCAGTCAAGCTGTCTCTTAATGGTGATACTCTTCACGGGAAGCTGTAAGAGTTGGGGCCGAGGCAAATAAAGTAACAGACTCTGCTCAGGAAGCAACTTACGGAGTCTAAAATCACCCATTGAGGCAATGTAATTTGAGATGGCCTGAACTGCAGACAATCCCCACCATTTCCTGGAACCTCACAGCTCACCTCGCAGGGCCAGACTGTCCTTGGAACATGACATTCCTATTATCAGGCTTGGCAGGACACAAGCTGTTGCTGTGACTGCCAAGCCAAATAGGCAGTGAGGTATAGTAGAAGGTAATTTCCTCCTCTCACTTCCTCGGCCATCGGCATGGCCGTCTGGTAGAGAGTGGGGTCTCAGGGAAGCAAACAGCTCAGCTGCACCTTGGCAGGTAATCATGCCCCAGAGTGGCTTGTGAGTTGTGATTGGCAGTCTAGCTGGAGAAGGAGCAGCCTGGTCTCTGCTAAGACCCTAGGAGTCCAGCCTGGAAGTTATGCAAACCAGTGCAGGTGTGTTGAGGGCTCCCGGTACTAGGGGGTCCTCTTTCTGTTACAGTCCAGGGTCCACCATCAAAAGGCCCTTCTAGGTTGGTCTTTGCTCATGGATTGAGAGCTAAAGGTCAAAATGAATCAGAGGCCATTATCTCTGATGATCCTGTCACCTGTGTCTCATACACAGGAAGCCCTTTGAAGGTGTGGAGATGTTTCATTTACAGCAACTCCTCCAGGCCTACTCAGGGCCAGTGCCTGGGAGAGGCTTCTTAGGTACTTGTATGATTGAATAAATAAAAAAAATAACTACACTGAGAAGCCTTCACTTCACAGGTGATCAATGCCAAAAAAAGGTAAGACATATAGATTGGGAGTAAATAAAACTGTGCCTATTTCCAAGTGACATGATGGTCTATGCAGAAAATCCCCAGTAATCTACGAAAACAGTCTCTATAACTGAAAAGTTCTAGAAAGGTCATAGGACAAAAGGTAAACATACAAAAATCTCGGGGAGTAGCCAAGATGGTGGTCTGTAGCCAGCTTTCCGCAGAGGCTCCCATCCAGAAGGAGAGTTAAAGGACAGAAATTTAGCAAGAAAGCCAATGGTTTGGATCCAAGCCAAAAGAGAAGGTCGAAGAATGCACATCAACCCTGCTGGGGCGACCTGCGACCCCAAGGATGCAAACAAAAGATACAAAGCACATCGCCAAGTGGATGGGAGTCCCTCCCCCATGAGAACGGCTCGCAGTATACTCCATACCTCCATACAAACAAGCGAGCAGAGTTCAGATGTCCTCCCATTCTACCCCACGGGAGAGACCCTCTAAAAACTAGACCTCCTTCCCCTACTAGGGTGCCATGGCACTCTCCTGCCAGGCATAAAACTGTATATATTCTCCACCTGCAAGATTGAACTCCCAGCACTCCCCTCCACTCTCACCCCAAGGTCTGGAGGCGTGTCCCCCACGGAGTCCAGATTCTTGGACATTTTCTCAAGGGTTGTGGATGGGGCACGGACTGTTGCTGATCTGTGCTGATTTTCTGGCTTGGGAGTGGTGAGAGGAAAGTGAGCCAAGAGGAGGCCAAGCTGGAGAGGCAGTCCGCTGAGGCACGGAGCTGCAGTTGCAGCTGTGGGAACAATAGCAGTGGGCCTCGCACCCCTGGGGATGTTTTGAGGAGACACTCCCAGTCTTTCTGGACAGCCAGGGGAAGCTGGGCGGCTTCTCCCATGGCAACCACCAGCAGAGCAGCAACCAAGGTGCAGGCCTGGGGAGTGAAGGGTATGCCTGAAGCGGTACCGGCCAGGGTGGAGCACAGGCCGATTCCCAGAGCAAAGACTGCTTTACTCAGCTTCAGATGCACCTGGCCCTCAGGGGATGAAAGCTGAGACAAAGGGCTGGAACTCACAGACTTAGTCAGACCCATTTGCAGCCCATCTGATCCACAGGGGAAAGAAACAAATTCTGCGAAATTGTTCTATTCTATCAGCAACATCAATCAGGGACAGGGCTGGAACTGAGTGAATCACTCCAGTCCCTATCAAGTACCCAGGTTATCAGGCCTCACCTCCACCTGCCAAACAGTGACGGAGAGTGGTGGACTGGCTGAGGAGCCACAGACCTCCTTGTGACCCAGGTAGGCACAAACCTCTGGAACATCTCCTCATTGGAGGAAACTGGATCACAGCCCAGCAGGGATACCAGTGACTGGGTGTGACAGAGGGGCAAGTGGGGGAAGGAGGAATCAACCTTCCCAGACTAATCTACTTGCTGGGGGAAGGGGGGCTCATGAGCTCACAGAGCACTGGAGCAAGTTATACTAGACCTTCCAGCAGACCCCTGCTATCTAGTTGCCAGAGACTCTTTAATTCTCCCATTTGAGGCTGGTGCTGACTGGGACAATTGATTGGGACCTCTTCAACTGGGCCAATCACCTGAGGACTTTCCAAAGTGGTACCCTGGGTGTGTGGTAGTGGGAAGTTTGATTTTCCTTTTCGAATTGTTGCCTGTGGGAGTCATGGGGAATTAACTGCTGGTATTCCTCCACAGCTCAGACTTCAATCCAGAGTAACTGATTCTCTAGGGTAAGACAGAGACTGGCTGAAAATACAGCCAGTGAAAAGACAGAGCCACTTAACCCCACCACACCAAGAAGGTCCCCAGTTTCACAAGCAGTAGCACTGTACGGGTCCTTAGCAAAACTCTAGGGGAAAAGGTACAGACACCAGTCCCACCTTTCAGGCAAAGGATTGATCAATCACTACTCCTAGAACCCCCAACCCAACTTGTCCTTATCTACCTATCCAGTCAAACAGTGTAAAATAATCACAGGGCAGAATCAGTGGAAAAGCTCTGGAAACATGAACAACCAGAGTAGATCAACCCCCTCAAGGAACAATTTGGTGGATGCAAATGACAATCCTATGCATAAATAGATGGATGAGATGTCAGAAATCGAATTCAGAATTTGGATTGCAAACAAGATTAATAAAATAGAGGAAAAGTTGGATTTAGAAATTTAGGGAGCATTTCAAAAATTATCTCGAGAAGTCAAGGAATTCAAAGACCAAATGACCAAAGATTTTGACACATTGAGACAAGAAGTTGCAGCCCTCAAAGTTCTGAGAAACACAGTAGAATCTCTCAGGAACAGAATGGAGCAAGCAGAAGAAAGAATTTCTGACATTGAAGACAAAGATTTCGAACACTCCCAAACCTACAAAGAGGAAGAGAAATGAAAGGCAAAAACAAATTATTCTCCCAGACAGCTCTGGGATAACTTGAAGAAAACCAATATCTGCCTTATAGGGATACCTGAAAACGACAAAGTGCCATCACAAGGCACAGAGTCTCTTCTTTATGAGATTATGAAAGTGAATTTTCCAGACATGCCAAGAGATTCTGAAATTCAGATAGCAGACAGTTTCAGAACCCTAGCACGACTCAACCCGAATAAGACATCCCCCAGGCACATCATAATTAAGTGCACTAAAGTTAATACAAAGGAGAAAATTCTGAAAGCAGTCTTCAGAATTCTTCAGAAGTCTTTCTTTTCTGCAAGAAATCTATAACCTACAAGGGGAAGAATATTAGAATAACTGCAGATCTCTCTGATCAAACCTTTCAAGCTAGAAGGGAATGGTCATTGATTTTTAATCTCCTAAAACAAAATAACTTTCAACCCAGGATCTTGTATCCAGCTAAACTGAGTTTCATTTATGATGGAGAAATTAAATACTTTAATGACATCCACATGTTGAAGAAATTTGCTATAACCAAACCAGCTCTCCAGGATATTGTCAGACCTATTCTCCATAATGACCGGTGTAATACTCCAATGCAAAAGTAAACTCATCCAGAAACTTTTTATCAAATTCCAACTTCCACAGCAACGAAAGGATTAAAAATGTCCACTAGGCTTTCTAAAGATTTATCAATATTTTCAATTAATGTAAATGTTTTAAATTGTCCTCTAAAGAGACATAGGTTGGCTGACTGGATACAAAAACTCAGGCCAGATATCTGCTGCATACAAGAATCTCATCTTACCTTAAAAGATAAATATAGACTCAAGGTGAAGGGATGGTCATCTATATTCCAGGCAAATGGAAAACAGAAAAAA
>CAUYRH010071778.1:0-30741 GCA_963574655.1 Perodicticus potto
AAAATATGACAATGGAGCTTTGATAGGAATTGCATTAAAATCATCTACCCCACTACCTTTTGAATGATGAAGTTTTCCTATCTGATTGGTGGTAATGGTACTATTCTAGGCCCTCTAGGCAATGCTGGACACTGTGTTCTCTCATCACTTTGGATGTTTTCTCCCGCACATGCACCAGCCAATAAGTACTCTGCTTAAGACCAAGAGGGACCCTTAGCCCAAGTCTGTCCTCTTCATTCTCTAGGTGGCAAACCATGTCTGCACTGCATGTCTTTCAGTTGCATTTCCTTCACTCTGAAAGTCTACAGGTTTCTGCTTGGGTTCTTTCTCATGTTGCCCTGGCCTAATAAATTCTCTCAAGGCCATCAGCTGAAGCAATGCTAAGCCTCCCTCCATCTGAATCCCATCTCTCATGAAGAGCTGTTCTTTGTTG
Source organism: Perodicticus potto (assembly GCA_963574655.1). Lineage (NCBI taxonomy): Eukaryota > Metazoa > Chordata > Mammalia > Primates > Lorisidae > Perodicticus > Perodicticus potto. The sequence goes on from CAUYRH010071778.1 coordinate 434, forward strand.
CCTGAAATTCAGTATCTTGAAAACCAATGGTTGCTTATTTATCTTTCTGTCTCTCTCTTCTTTTCTCTGTTTTTCTGTTTCTCCCCACTCACTGGTTTGTTTTTACAAAAAAGGATAAATTCAGACTCTGTTGTTCCATACTGGCCATAAGTAGAAGTTCATTTCTAAGCAAGCATGACTTTTAATAATATAAGGAACAGGAGATGGGATAATGCCCAGAGGCAAAGCACACTTCATGCGGCATTCCATTGTAAACAACAAATATGAGCTTTGAAGGGTCAGAAGGTTTACCCCCAATGCACTGAATATAGAGTGGTACTGCTTTTGCAGGCTGTGGGGAAGTGGGATATACAGAGAGTGACTTAGCGTCAGCAGGTGAATTGTTCTATAAATAAAGTGAAGGGATCAGACTAAATGTCCGCTTAGAACTTCTAATGTTTGTATCAGTAAGTTGTATTTTTTACTGTAAGTCTGTTTTGCCTAATCTTTTTAGTATAATATCACAAAATATTTATACTAAAAAGTTAGAGGATCTACTGGTTATCATTTCCTCCCTGAACTTTGCCATCATATACTCACAATCTTGATATTTACTAGTCACTGCTCAACAATCTAATTTCTTATATCTATGTCTTGAAACTTAAAATTGGAATCAGACCATTTCAAATACAGAGTTTTTCTAACATAAAGTGTCTGTAGCCTGGCAGAAGAATAGCCAAGGCAAAAACCCCACTCAGAGCCCAACTGACCTTTCCTGTTAGCAATTTAGCAAAATATTTCAAAGAATTCAAAACTGACCTTTCTGCACCACATTCCAGGGCTGTGTTTCTGCTCTTATAGCTAATCAGCACAATTCTCATTGTTCTGGAGATCTGGAAGAGGAAGGAAGAGAAGGAAGGAAGTTTTGTTTAGCAAAGAATGAGCGACAAAAGAGAATAAGAAAAAAACAATCAGTTTGAGGCAAATAGCTATTTGAAAAAACATATTCTTCTTAGAATTGTTTCAACGTATGTCCTATCTGAATTTTCAAATCTTTTCTTTTTCCTTTCAATGTGATGAAGAAGTTATTTTGGTATGCTTTTGAAGGAAGAAGAAGATGAATTTATCAACTTTGACAAAGAGGAAGTTTCAGTGAAGTGTTTCTAATTAAAAAGTGAATATTAAATGACATTTTAGGAAGTAGGGACATTAAATCATTTTAACACTTCTTAGCTGGCTCTCTCTTTCCATTTTCATCTAGTGATTGACAATAGTAAACAAATAGAATAATTCATTATTCATCATAAATAATGAATATGATTATTTTTTATTTTTTTTCTTGGCCCTTGTGGTACATCAGAACAGAGTGACCATATTTGATTTGTTGTATGAATTAGTTTAAAGAGAATTAGTTCCCTAATAATTCTCACAAATCATCAAACTTCTGAGCACATCAAAATCCCTTGTGTGTTTACTTAGCCTCTCTTTTCCATCACCAGTAACTACTTTCCTTTTTATAATATTTTATGATTATATTTACTTATATTGATGCATATGAATAATTTTATCACTCCATTACATTTCTTGATTTTAAATATTAAATGCTTGGACACCTAACAAATAAAAAATTGTTACTTATGCAATCAAATGGCACCCTGAACACAATTTCATCTGAAAAATTCGCAAGCACCCATAACTACTTCCTTTTTTCAGAGCACAGAGATCTCGTTTTAATTCTTACTATCTTTTCTTAACCCTTATAGAAATTTGGAAACCTGTAAGTATATTCTCTCATTGCTTTTTGATGGTCTGTGGGTCAAACTGATGAATCAATTAATGGAAACATTAAAAATATCTACCTAAGTATCAGATATTGTCCCATGTACTGGGATATACAAAAATAGCAACATATAATTTGTGTCCTTTAGAAAAGGTTAGTCTGGTATTCAATACTTGAGTTCGGTCTTTATTGTTGAGTTGATGTTGCCTACCCATGGGAGTGGAGGGACGATGCACTCCAAGAAGTTTAAGCGGCACTAAAAAAGTTACGCATGCCTGCAAGCACTTGGCACTTGGCCGAGACAGGCTGGCTAGGGAGTTAGGCAGGGGCTAATAAGAAAGAACTTTTAATAGCATTGTATAGAATTTGAATTCTTAGTAGTAACCCAAAAGGGACAGGAATTAAAGGAAATCAATTAAAAGGTAGCTTAGAAATATTGATACAGTATGTTGGTTTATTGGAACCAGGAATTAGAGGAATAAAACTTCATTTTCAGGGAAAATTTTGACTTTTGAGCATACTCAACTTGAATTTTCTGTAAGACATGTAAGGGAAACTGCTGCACAGATACTTAGAAGAGCAGGATTCTAACTACTTCTCTGTTTCATAATAGTTGAATAAGTCAATATTTCTTTCTGGACTTTAGTTTCTTCTAAGAATAGACACTGTCTCGGACCAGCATTCCTTCTTGATAAGAGATCATTCACTGTGGGGTGGATCTGGCAGGTCCAGAGATCATGCATAGAGGAGCTTCAAGTCCTCTGCTTTGTCTTTTGATGTGCGGGGCAAAATTGTAATGCATTTAAATATTAAGTCTCTACCCCAATGTGAACATGGGACTCATACCGCATACATGTTAGCTGACTCTGTATGTGTGCACCACCCCTTTGTGAATAGTCAAAGATCCTTCTACAACCAATTGAATATTGATACTTAACTATCCTGCTCAACATAAATTCCTATTCCTTTGACTCCTTTCTGGAAGTGCTTTCTCTTGGCTTCTGCCCAAGGCTATGCTTCCTCGCCTGCAAGATGGCCAGCCTGTAGGCTACAAAACTTTTGGAAATATCAAGCTCTCCTTTCTAAATTCATCATTCTTCAGTTGATGTGACAAAATGCTGAGTTACCTTGTAGGTATAATTGACTCAAAACTGCAGATCACGCAGCCTGGACATGCACAGAGAAAAAGCCTTGACCTCTAACAACACTGGAGACTAAGGATTCCTCCTCTTGGAACAAAGAAAATTGGGGCATGACCAGTATCTGTCTGCCAGAACTATTTCAGAAGTGAAGGGTACGTTGGCTCAGAAGATCTCAATCAAATTTTAGGCTCTTTAATAAGGTCCTGTGAAGGCAATGTTCTTAAACCTTTACCCTTGCCCTCTGAGCCCATAAACTTGCCCCAGACCCAAAATCAGGGAGACAGATTTGAGCCTGCCCTGTGTGTCTGCAGGCTGGTTTTGGAATAAAGCCTTTCTTTTTTTCAAAATTCAGTGCCACATATTATTACTGGCTTTTGTGTCCATTGGGCAGAGAGCCTATTTGATCAATAACACTATTGTATTCTTTATAATCCTATAGAAAGGAAAAATTAAATATCAAGGGCATTGAAAATTGAAAGCATATTTGCAAAATAAGCAACTCAATAGCACGGTAGAAAAATGACAAGGTCTTCTAATTCACTAGTAAAGAGAGATTAATGATAATATGAAGGGAATGTTGAAAAGGTAGAGTGGAAAAATTCCCTCTGAAAAAAAGTTAGAAATTTCCAAAAAGCTTCTAGAAAGAAAGAAAATGGTTGACACCAGTATAAAAGATCAAAAATCAGACTGATTTTTGGCTTGTCATTATGAATATTAGGATAACAGAGGTTATCAGGTAAGCAGGAATGGGATTCTTGAGGGACATTAGGCTGCGTGAAGACTGTAAGTGGCATAAGTGTTAGTTACTAGTGAGCGCAGATGCCCAGTCATATCATCACTGGTCTTCTGAAGTTCACTTTTGTGAATTCCCCATTGATATCATTTGCCTATCTCTCTGTTGGGGGATCTCGGATGTTCATGTGGATTTCTCAGACTTTCTTCTCTATCCTAAATATTATGCCCTGTTTATTTTGCTTATGAACATCTTTCTTAATTTCTCATTTAAAAAATTTTGCCTGTTGTATCATTGTTTGGAAAGAAATACTTAATTTTTACGACTTTTACCCTTAATCGTTTCTGCCTTATGGTTTGTATTTTGAGTTTTATTTAAGTCTCCCATGTTCAAAGATATTCTTCTATCTGAGACAATTAGGTCTTTAATCTATCTGGAGTCCACTTATTAATGTAGTGCTCCTTAGGATGCAGTTCTATTTTTTCTAGGGGGGCAGCCTATATTCCAGCAACTTATACTCAAGATTATTTATTTCCCTGTGATCCACATCTTATACTTTTTATATAGTAGATTCATGTATGTTCTGGAAGGCTGTGATACTTTGATGGAATATTTGTCTGGTTTTTTCCAAAGTATCAGAGAATTTTATGTCATTGCAGCTTTGTATCGATAATATGAAGTTATATTTGCCAGGTTTAGGCCTTGACCTTCATTTTTCTTTTTCAGAGTTTAATAAATTGTCCAGGGGTATTTTTTTCTTTGACACAAATGTTATCATGAGTTTAATAAATTGCTGAAAAAGATCCAGCTGTATTTCTCTTTGGGATTACGTTTAGTTTTAGATTAATCCAGGGTGATCCAGCATTTTATTCTCTTAGGCATAGCCTTTCAATATGTAGATACAGTTCTCCTTTATTTTTATAAATGTCTCTTAGCTTGTAATTTTGGATATTAGTTTTGTTCCTTTGTTTTATTTTCCTTCTTCTGGAATAGCAATTATAAGAAAGTCATCCCTTCTTTGCCTGTCTTCAACTTCACTTTCCCTGTTTTGATTTGTTTTCATTTCCTTACTGTTCTCATGGTCATTTCCCCACCCTTCTTTAATGTCCTACATTAAATTCAAATTTGAGTATATTCTACCTTGGGCAACTCATAATTTAGTTTTCATGAGTGAGGTAATATTGGTTTTTTTCTTCCACTTTAGTTCAATCTTATTTCTCCATTTTTTCTTACCATTCTTAGTTTTTGAATTTTCAATTCAAACTAATTTTGCCAAGAACAGTGGCAAGCACCTGTAATCCCAGCTACTTGGGAGCGAGGTAGGAAGATGGGTTGAGTTCAGGAATTTGAGGTCAGCCTGGGCAACATAGTGAGACCATATTTCAAAACAAACAGACAAAAAGTGAAGTGACTTTCCAAAACCTGGTGTATTTGAGTGTATTTAATCATTTGTTGTGTTCTGTTACATTTTTCTTCAATTTTCTTTGCGTATATGTTATTGAGAGGAAAGGGTTCTCATTAGATGATCTTATATGTTCTTACAATGTTTTATAAATCTGAAATGTAAATTTATAGTATTACATGAAATAACTGGACACAAAATACCAATGCTGTGATATGTTATGATTCAAAGGAAAAAGTATCTACCAGAATAATCATGAGGAAATGCCTGTATGAAGTATTCAGGTCTTCATTTCCAATATAAACTTTTTATAGGGACACACAAAATAAATCTTAAGAGGAATCAGGCAAAATTTGATGTTTACCTTAGGCTTTTAAATGTTATTTATTTTCATTTTAAACTATAAAGTGTTCTAATTATTAAAATATTCCCATTCTAACATTAAAGAATATATAGTGAGTCATTACTAAGTGAAAAGCACTGGACTTTATTAAAGGAATGGGTTTCTGGAGGGATCGTCAAGCTATGTAAAAATAGTAAGTGGTATAAGAGCACAGAATATAAACCAAACATATATTTTTATGAATTTAAATATGTTTGGGGGCCTAATACAGCCACACACACACACATACCCTTTCTCCTTCCCCTCCACTTCCTCTCCTCCTAAGACAAAGACACAAAGGATCTGGCTAACCCACCCCCTGGGAGGTTCTCCCCCAAAGACCCTAACTTTCCAAGCAAGCTGTGGAATTTGCCTACCCCATATGGCTCCATAGAACCCTAAATGCTCCCAGGTGCATGTGCCTATGCCCTGCCCAGGCGGGTTACCCTCCCCTTTCAATAAGGGTGAAACTTACTAAATGCAGAATACAGATGTTTTCCTACAATAACCAAGAAAATCTTATGAAGGTTATGTTGAAGAGTTTGATGAAAATATTTCAGATTGTATGTGAAGCCAGCACATTGTACCCCATGATTGCACTAATGTACACAGCTATGATTTAATAATAATAAAAAAAAATAACCCGGCCTGAGCATCTCCTCTGCAGCCTCGTTTCTGGGTGCCACTGTTTACAACTTTCAATATGTATTTGTTGTAAGTTGGCATAACAAATAGTCTCCCTAAATAATGTAATGAAATTCATGCAATGAAGTTCCTGTCCCATTGCGTGAGTCCAGTGGTTACTTCTGGTCGTTGAGCAGCTCTTCCCTCCAGGTAAACTGCGGATGTGGCAGTGGGGGCAATGAGCCACCAAAGTAGGAGGTGACAGTGAAATTCTTGGATTTGTAGTATTTGAACCCAGAGTCACATCCTAACATCATATTCTATGAAGGGGGAAACAGATTTTGATGGACAGCTAGCCATATAGCCACATGAAATGCTCTAATCTCTTAAAGGTTTTCCTTTTCTCTTAAAGGTTTTCCTTTTTGTTTTTAATTACTTTTGAGAATAGAGACACCTCAGAGTCTTCCAAAAACCCTTCATAAACAGCATGTTCTCTCTCTCACTCTTATAACAGCTGCTAACTTCTTAAGCAAAGCAATAAAATGATGGAAAATTTTCCCTGGAATTGAAAAGTTATCTAAGGTCATACAAGAAATTACCTCCCCCAACCAGTGGTACACCATCATTATTGATTGTGATCGTGGATTCAGTGAGTCAGGAATTCATACAAGGCACAGTGGAAATTTCTTATTTGTGGGATTCTTAAGCAATTGCAGTTAGATAGTAGCTGGAGCTGCAAAGGCTTGGTTTTATTTAAGATCCACTTCTGAGGCCCCTCACTCACAGGCTGTTAGCTAAGGACAGCAACCTTTCCATCTTGGGCTCCCCAGGAGAGTTCTTGTGTTTCTAAGGGCCCAGTGGCAGGCTGCTCCCAGCATGAGTGATCCAAAAGGCTAAAGCAGAAGCTGCAATGCAATGCCTTTTATAACTTATCTTCAGAAACAACATATCTTCACTTATGGTGTCTATATTCTATTGAGACATCACCAAAACAATATGACATTTGCAATGGGGGACATAATGGAAATTCAGACAGATATAGGTAAGGAGGATTAGTCACCTTTTGGATGCAGCAACTGTCAGAAGTACCAGAACCAATGTGTTTATAACCTTCACTCAAGATGAAGACTCCAGATCTTTTTTTTTTTTTTGGTTGCTGCCGTCTTTGTTGTTTGGTGGGCCTGGGCTGGATTCGAACCTGCCAGTTCAGGTGTACGTGGCTGGCGCCTTAGCCCATTGAGCCACAGGCGCCAAGCTGAAGACTCCAGATCTTAACAGAGAGCTTAAATTACAGAGCAAATACTCTTGGCACACCAAATGTACAGAACACATGCTGAGAATCTTGAGAAATATTATTAAAGCCAACACTCAAATGTCTTTGAGGTATTGTTTTTTCCACATATAACAAAACCAAATATTCTCTTGAATGGCTAAAGGGTTACTAAGGGTAAGGCTTAATGGTTTGTGTTTATCAATATTTGTGTGGACATATCTTGAAAATATTTATTACTTTAAAGATGAGATTGGCAATTATCTTAAAATAATTGGTTCACTATCGGATTTCTTCATAAATTTTTAAAAGTGATGTTAGTATTGACACAGATGTTGATGCTGATGGTGAATGTCTGGATTTCTTCATAAACTTTTAAAAGTGATGTTAGTATTGACACAGATGTTGATGCTGATGGTGAATGTGTGGTGATGCTGATGGTGAACGTGTGATAGAAATAGTTATGGTAATGATCTTGATGTACCTGCGCAGCATTTTTAGAATAAAAAGTTCTTGTCACTCTTATCATCCTTTCCTTACAGTTTAATGAGATGGATATTCACTCCATTTTTTATATGAAAAACGGTAGTTGAAAATGATTAAATAATTCATTTATAATCAAACATGACTCAAATATTTCTTTTAAAATAAAAAATTAGTTTTTAGCTTTGCAATATCAAGTTCTCCTGCTATCAACCTTATAGAGTAGAGAAATAGCACTCCCCTGTCATTTTACCTTTATTTATTGCTATGAATTCTCAAAGTCTTTACATTTATGGTCTTATTTTGATTATCACATGGAAGAGAGATTGATATTATCATCATCTCAGTAGCATAGATGAAGAAACTGAGGCAAAGAGGAAAGAATTAAATCACTTGTTTAATGCCACCCAAACTAATAACACGCAGTGTAATTTGGTGTTCTATGAATTAGTAGCAGCAATAATAATGATAAACAGCTTCCCATGCTTGTTCACTGTACAAATTCAGTCATTTTGATATATAACTTAATGGTTCAATTCCCACAGAGTTCTGCTTAAGATGCTTGCCTACACAAATTTGCCACACTGCAATAATTTAGTTCGTGTAACGGAAGAGATTGTTTAAGGGCAATTTCCTTCCTAATCACTTTCTAATGAAAAATTACTTTAATAAAATAGATCATAATAATTCATGCTCTACCTTAAGCAATGAATAAATTGCTATTTGCCTATCCCTGTTGAGTTTGTAGTGTTACTTTTGGGTTCCAAATATTTACAATTTTCCATAAAATGTTGTATGATTTGCCTTTTGAGGATTATATAATAAAAAAATTCCCAATTGATTTTATTTATTGTTCAACAAAAATAGGCCTTTTACAATGTCTATTTGTTTCTTTCTTTCTATTTTTTTTTTTTTTTTTTTTTTGTGGTTTTTGGCCGGGTCTGGGTTTCAACCCGTCACCTCTGGCATATGGGGCCTGCGCCCTACTCCTTTGAGCCACAGGCGCCACCCTATGTCTATTTCTTTTTCTGTGTAACTACCTTTCTAGTTGTTCAGCATTTTAGGTATTTCTTGCATTAAGAGATTACAGAATCAGCATCTGTAGGTAGTTAAAATCATAAATCCTAGTGATACATTTTGATGGCGCAGAGTAATGCAAGCTATACAGTATATTGGCCAAATCCTCCAATTTTATAACTAAGGCATTTATTATATTCCTTCAGCTGCATGTTTGGTTGTTGACAATTCTCAGATTAACTTCTCTCTGGGAATTGCCCTCTACCAAGGAGGCTTCCTGGCCCAAATCGATGCCTTTTCCTAGAGCACTCAGCACTCAATAACTGATCACTCAGAGTACAAAAGCCCAGATCTGATCTCCTGTTTGAGACACCTCTGAAAGGCCATCCTTGTTCTAGACAAGAGTTTGCTGTGGAAGTTCTGAGGGCTATGTTGCAATTGCATCACCTTTGCCTTCTCCCTCAGTTCCTAACACCACATCTTAATAAATCCAGACAGCCTCTTTCTCTCCTGGCTAGAGGGAGGTACTAGAGCTCAGCTTCTGCAGGAATTCTTCCCCAGCAGGGAGATGTGTGATGGTCTATGAACTTCCTAGTTGTTCCCCAAATCCACATAGATGGATGGGTAGAGATTGGGTATCTACATTGTCCTAGTGCTTCTGTTTGCTGCGTAGAACCTTAGCAGATGCAGACATTGGGAGTTCTGATTTATTTCTGTATTTTCTGGAATTGATGCACTAACCTGATTCAATTTAAAAGCACTAATGGTTTTGTATTCAGTGGTAGAGGGTGCTGATAGTCCATGGTGTTATGTGGCAATAAACATACATTTGATACTTTAGAATAAATTCATCTAACTAATGCACATAATAAGATTAGCTGGTTAGTCTTCATGTTCTTGAGAAAGTGGTAAAAAGAAAGGATGACTCAGGATGCCAAATTCCCAGCTCAAGCACTGCATAGATGACTGAGTATTTCTGTGTCTGCTCTGAAAAAAATCATTATTTCCTGTAGCCACAGGCCTAAGCCTCAGCCCTATCGTGTGAGTAGCTGAATTATGATGCTAATTATATTTGCCAATCTTGTAGAGTCTCTTCTCTTACAGTAAAGTCATTGACTGGGAAGGAATGAGATCCAGAAAACTGGAATGGGAAACATAAGGGAAGAAACTGGAGATAAGAGATCCCTGAATTTGGTTGAGTTACCCTTCCGAGTATGAGTGGCCCTCACCCTGCCCGGCCGTTTGAGGAGGCCAACCCACCTTGCTTTGTTTGAAGAGCCTGTAATGGCCTCCCCCAAGGTAACTGCCTTGCAAGATACTGCTGCTTCTCCTCCGGATCTTCCTCTGTTACTTGTATTTCTTTTGCACCTGTAACTAGACTCAAGTTCTGCAGGCTCCCAAATGTGAGGTATGAAGTAAAGTACCCTTGTGAAGAGGTGTATCTTTTCACAACAAAAATCTGCATCATTTTCCCATTTTGCATAGACAGAAACAAGGGGTCTATGTATGGGACAGTCAGGTGAATCCCACAGATTTCATTGACAGTGACCCGCTGAGCAGAGGTTCTGGATACAGTATTGCAGCCCAGGAGGTTAGAGAAGGCTCTATCAGTCTGATTGGTTGGCTGAAACATTGACCAAAAGGTGGAGTACAATAAATGAATTTCAAACACTGGAACTGCCACAGTATATTTTAGAGGAAGGCATCCAAAGACTTAGGGATCCCTGACTGGCATTTTGGAATTCCATGTACGATCTTCTCATGCACCCCCAAAGAGACCAGAAGGTGCACATTTCCCCATGACTCTGAGAAATAAATGCGTGAGGAGAACTTGAACATCCTTGAAGAACTCTGTGCTCACCCTTCTCTCGGAGTTGGAAATTATGGTGGGAATTGCTGGAGACCACAAAATGAGGGTCTCCAAGTGCTATGGGGGTAACCAGATCCTTGGGTGCAGGAGGCAAGAGGGAACAGCTAGTCATCTAAACCAAGGTGGGCGGGATGTGATGAACAGCGGGACACAGTAGCTATCAGGATAGTCTAACTCACAGAGACCTATGGTGTAGGCTGGTTGGTCCTGGTGTTTTCAGGCAAGAAATAGATGGCATACTAAATTCCTGCTTGATTTGTATAAGGAGGATTCTGGGTACAGAGCCATCAAAACCGAAAGTCACAGACTCTCGATCAGTTCCCAGACATGAACCAGTTTACATACCCAGAACCCCTTAAATTAAAGGGACTCCAGGTCTCCATCAAAACTTTATACTGTTAATTTATCTCCCAGCCCACCCAACACAGCCATTTATCAGGGTGATTGTGTATTGGAGAAATAGTGATGTTTTGGGGACCGCTGAACACTGGCTCTGAATTCATATTAATTCCAGGAGACACGAATCTGTGGTCCACCAGACAGAATAGCAGCTCATGAAGGTAAGGTAATCCAGATAGTTTCAATTCAGGTTCATTTTATGGTGGGTCCAGTGGTTCTTTGAAGCCATATTGTGGTTGGTTACCTTTCAGTTTCTGGAATACGTAATTATAATAGACATATTCAGAAGCTTGCAGAATTTTCACATAGGTTCCCTGAACTGCAGAGGGCAGGCTATTATTGTAGGAAGCTGCTAACTCATTCTTCTTAGGAAAACAGTGACGCAAAAGCAATGCCACATAGCTAGGGGGATTGCAGAGATTAGTGCAGGAAGGAAGGGATTGTCACTGCAACTCCATTCGCCTTGCCTGTTTGGCCTGCCCCCAAAACAAATGATCTTGGAGGATGACGGTGGATTACCATGAAGTTGACTAAGTCTGACTCCAATTGCAGTTGCTATTGCAGGTATGGTTTCACTTTTAAGTAAATTAACACATCCTCTGTTCCCATTAAGCAGCTATTGATCTGGCAAAAGCTCTTTCCTTGATAGTTGTTAGCAAAGATCGCCAGAGTAAGTGTGCTTTCAGCCGGTGAGACCGGCAATCCACCTTCATTATCCTATCTTGAGGCACATGGGCACTGCAGCCCTCTGTTATAACCTCGTTCTCAGAGACCTTGATTATTTTTTTTTTCTGTGACACTCTCATTGGCCCACTATGTTGATGATATTAACGTGGATTGGACCTAGTAGACAAGAAGGAGTGACTATTTATTGGTAATAGATGGTTTGCCAGGGATCAGGAAAGAAATAAAACAGAAAATCAGGGAACATTCGCTTCAGTAAAATTTCTAAGGGTCCATTGTCACAACATAAAGGATACATCAAGATATTCCTTCTAGATGGAGAGATTTTACATTTGGCCCTTCCTACAACCAAAAATAGATGAACAATGTCTGGTGGCACGTCTCTTCAAACTCCTTTTAAGAGAAAGTCTTTGGCTTGATTCTGGGCCTTAACAAGCACCCACTATGTTACTATGCAATCTGATTTTGGATAATGACATTTTTAATTTCTTTGCTTTACAATATGGTTGCTAACATCTATACTCCATTAAAATTGGATTTCCCAATATCCAGAGCCTCATTGGTTCAATTTCTATAAATATTTTGCTTCTGTTCTTTGGGGCTGCAAGAGGCATAATTGCCTGGCCTCCTAGAATGAAGATGGGGGAATACATTTTGAACAAATTCTATTTTTTTTTCAGTCCGTTTCCTCATCTCCTTTTTCACGGCTTCTGAGAAATTTGTTCTCAATGAAATTCTTCAGCAAATACTTAGACTTTAACTTTCTTTGCTGTATGACTTAAAAAAAAAACTATTCTAAAATTCTTTCTTCTGAAAATTATTTGAAATTTTCCTATGTTCTCATCTCCTATATCATTGTCTTTGCCATTGGCAGTTGAATTTTTAAAATTGCTTTTTGTCATTTTAATGGATTTGAGAAAGAAGAGACAACAAATTCATGTAGTCAGCCGACCTATTTAACCATGTTTCCGCATTGGTTTTTGAAGTGAGATTCTCGTGCCATTTCTAAAGTTTCCAAAACTTATAATAATGAGGTAATAGAAAAAGAAATAAATTAAAAGCTTTTAGATTCATGTGATTAGTATGGGCACCAATAATATCAGATAAGTAAGAAAAGAAAGGAATTTCCTGTTTTATCAATCATTTGGAATGAGCAACATAAAAAGGAAACTGTATTTTTCTTTAGGCTTTGTAACATTTGGACAAAATTTTCTCTTAGAGTTAGGTCTGTCTTGCTTCTTTTTCAGAATAAAGGTCTGATGTTTGCCTTCACAATCAATTCTCATTCCTTTCAATTTGGGGCTGATAAACCTTTACTTCAAGTGGCAAATGCTATCAAAGGGTAACCCAGGAGACAAGTCTTCAGTCTTCACCAGATGCAATTTGATCCTCGGGAACCTGGTCAGGAAGGAGATGGTGCGGGAACGGTAATCACTTGCTAAAAGTTATTTGGGGCTTGGTTTAAGATATTGGTGATTTATCAGATCCTTGCCAGTTATAAATCTCCAGGAGTCCAAAAGAACGGCCATCTAGAGAGAAGCCTAAATTCAGAGTCTACGTCTAGCCTGGAGGGGAGTTTCTCTTCTACTAAAAATTTCTATTTCTAAAATCTTTCCAGTTCTATGTTTTTAGGAGCAACTAAGATAAACCCAGGAGGCTATGTCCAGGTAACACGGAACTGGAAGCAAAGATCAAATGTGTTACAGGAGGGAATCAAAATCCACAATATCTCAAGAAGCGAATGATGGGAATAATCTAAAAATAACAGACATGTGTGCCACCCTTTGCATTTTCAAAGTTCAAGTTAGTAAGAATACCTACTATATTGGCTGTAAGTATTTAGAAATATTTTGCTAGGAACTTGAAACCTCTCCTTTATCAACAGTAATCCATCCAATAATAATATTTTAGTACTTCCAATGGCCCAAGCACTATACTGGGTGCTTAGAAACATCAGTGACACAACAAATGACCATCTTGGCCCTTGTTTAGGCCCCAAGTGTGAACTGATTGAAAGGTGTAAACGGTGGCCCCCAGAGATGAGGCTGCAGGGCAGACATTCAGGACAGGTTTATTGAAAGGGGAGGGTGACCAGCAGTACAAAGGTGGTTTTTGCACGGAGGGGTTGGAGGTGGCAGTTGGAGACCACTTTTAAATAGGGCTGTGTTGGCTGGGCACATTCCACAGCTTGCCTGTCAGGTTAGGGTCTTTGGGTGAGAACTTCTAGCCAGAGCCTTTATGTCTTTGTCTTAGGAGGAGAGAAGGGGTGGGGAAGAGTTTGTATGTGGCTGTGTTAGGTCCCCCAACACTGATTGTACACATAACAAAACAGGTGTTTTTTGAATGGAAAGAGAAGGTAAGAACTATTCTGTAAGTCAAATTGTGCTGACACTCCGTGGATTTGGTCCATTTTTCTCAGTACCATGAGAGTTAAATTAAACAAAACAACTGCACAGATAAAGAAAAAAGACAAGGTGAAAACAGGTGCAATACAAACAAATAGAATTGACAGCAAATTTCAACATGTGTCAATGCTTTAATGAGACTGCCAAGGGTCTAAAAAGACAGTAATGAGATAATGGTTAATTATTTTGAGTAATGTGCTTTGAGGTTAGACAAACTTAGTTTTAAATCTTGGTGTCCTCATTAACTAACCAAGTGACCTTGAGCAAATGTTTTACCTCTCTGGCTTCAGTTTCATTAACTATAAAATGAATTCATCTTTCCCGTCTCCCACAATCAGGATAAGAATTAAATGAAGTAATATCTAACATTCTATGCACATTTTAAGTGCACAATAAATGATAATTATTAATTTTATGTGATACTGACATGTGGGTTTTATTAAGGAAAGGATATTTTAAAAATCTCTCTTTTCTATATACTACTTAAGAGTATCAGAAGTTTTTAATGTATTTCTGAAACCGACAATTGAAAAGCTCTTAAGATAAATTTGACATGCCTACGGGAGAACCTATGACATTGAAGGGATTGAAATCCAATGATCAATTAATTGTGCAACAATAATAGAATATATTACAGGCGCTGTACTCCAGATGATCACCTGAGAAACACAGCTCAGTAGCAAGGATGTGAGACTTCAGCCTCCCTCTGTGTGGATGTAATCAATGCTTCAAGCTACTTTTGGAGCAGTCATGTGGAAGGTTTATTTTTTGCAGGCCTAGGAGCAATAATTAGGCATAAGGCATTGAAACCACAGGTAAGTAGACAATAGAAACTTGAACTTCATATCAGTTAAATTGTTTAAGGAAGAAAAGTGGTATTACGGGAGAACATCCTATGTAATTTCTTGGTGGGGAAAGGGAATTCAAGTGTCCCACATAGGGTAGGTCTAGACAGATCACCGAGCCTCTTCTTCATCTGAGATGCTATGATTCTGTGAAATAATAGAAGTTAATACATGTGACAAAATCTAGCACTTCCATACTTTCTGCTCTCGTAGCAAGTTATACTCACCCACAACCTTGGTTTGTTCATTTCTTTGGAGAAGCAGATACTGAAATAAAGGGAAGAGTGCAAGAGCTTGATCAGTGAATGAAGCCTGTGAAAATGATCAAGGAGAAGGAATCAGGAATGAGCAGATAAAACTGTTCATCGGTAATGAAAATCTGCAAAATGTGAACATGAAAGAGAAGAAACCAGAACGGGCAGAAAGGGTCTGGGTGAAAATCTAACAGAGTCTCAGGCAGTCCCAGGAACGTCCCAGAGTAAACATTAGAAGAATTCCATATTGGGCAGAAATGACAGACCGGTACTACTCACCACCACCCCACTCAGCCCTGCGTTTAATGTTTGCCGGGGGGCTGCCTGGAAAGGATGTGGTGGCTTCCTATTGAGGGGAGACAAACCCCAAAGCCGTTGTAGCTGGAGAATGTGAGGCGACTGCCCTCCTTACTGATGAGTACCACACTTCCGGAAAGGGTGCAGGTGGCTTATGTTCAGGCCATCCACGTCCCTGTTACACTAAACTGATTTCACTCTTTTACTTTCTGTTTTCCTAGACAGGCTACAAGACGGTTGAACACCCAGACTGTGTTTTAGCCTCTTTCCTTCCAGCACATAGTGAAATGTTCGTAGATGCTCAATAGCGATAGAGCTAGTGCCTGGATATAGATAGACCACAGTATTTGGAGAGGTAGAAAAGGCTCCAAAAGCCAGTCATACTCAAAAGTAAGAACAAAGGGTACTACTAACGTTCAGAAACTTCTGGTGATGTTTAACCAAACTGGATAACATTTTAATAGTGAGAATTAGCTAAGTAATTTTGTTTTTCACTCATAATCTGGTAGAAAGCAGTTATTTTAAGGAAAGAAAGAGAAGCGGGGAATGACATGTGCAGTCAGGGAACTGAGAAAAGATTGGTACTGTGGCTACCGGAGAAGAGCAGACAGGTGGAACGCTCTGGAGGGCTGATGGGGGACGCAGGGCCATAGAATGAAGAACAGACAAGATTAGACCAGATGTTTTTTTTTTCACCTTCCTCTAGAACATTGCTCCACTCTGTTCTCTGGCCCCAGAGGATGAGCTGTGTGAATTAGAGCTGTGAGCTCCTATGTCCTCTGCCTTTGAGTTGGAGAGTGTAATGGTTATTTCTGTGGGGCTACTTGGCTGTGCTGAGGGATCCCACAAAGCTGGTAAAACATTCGCCTGAGAGTGTGTGTGAGGGCGTTCGGGATGGGAATTAACATTGGAACAATGAAAAAGATCTGTCCTCACCAGTGTGGGGGTGGACAATCATCCATCCAATCCCCTGAAGGGCTGAAGTGAACAAGAGCTGGGAGGAATGGTGGCTTCCCTCTCTTACACTGCCCAGTGTCTGTCTTCTGGTCTCAGACATCAGTGCCCCTGGCTGTCCGGCTCTCAGACTCACACAGGCACTTACACTCTCAGCCCCAGCTCTGGGGCCTTCTGACTGCGACTCAATTTCACCACTGACCCTCCTGGTTCTCCAGCTTGCAGATGATAGATTGTGGGACTTCTTGGCCTCCGTAACCATGTGAGTAAACTCTTGTGATAAATCTCTTCTGATAAACATTTCTGGAGAACCCTGATGGGGTTTCTCTGCTTAATACAACAGTACTAAACTTGCACTTGTTTATTATGGCTGCAAGTGAAAAACAATCATTTGCTTTTAAAAATTGTAGACACAGAGCCTAGACATCATTATCTCGAAAGCAACATTTAATTAAACCATCTTATCTTTTCCTCCCTATACAGTCTCAGATTTTTGAAAACTTAGAATGAATCAGCAGGAGGAGAAGTTAAAAATTTTGCTATGGTTTAAATTGCTTTCCTGCTTTTTCTTTAACCTGATTCACTCTGTTTATTGGAACTGATTGATTTGAATTGATGAGTTTTACTGATTTTTGTCATGCTTGATTTAATTCAATCAAATTGCCTTATTTCAAGTTGTGCAAGTGAGTTTTATTTTCTAACCCAGTTAGGAAAAGTTGATAGAATGTCGTTCACATAAGAACTGGCTAATTCATCTGCCACTAGGTGAAACCAGTAATCTATACAGAATCCTCCTGGAATGATCCTAAATGACACAAATACTTGTGCCTTAAGTCTCAGAACTGATGCCATCTTTAGGGAATGGTGAATCATGAATCATGAAAAATGACCAACTGTCATGGATTTACTTGATAGTTGGGGCTAGACATCTGGATTGTGACTCAAGATGTAAGAGTCATAGCCATAAAGTCAACCTTGACACTCCCAATGCTTCCAAAGACATAACCTGGAGGAAAAGTCTTTCCCCCTTCCCCTCATCCTGCCCTCCATACAAATCCCACAAGCCTTCTTTACCTTATTGAAAATGTCAAGTATTCCAGTGCTGGTGGGAAACCACTTTTTATAAAATCTATGTCTGTATCCCCCATATGTGGAGATTACAAAAGAACCTGCCTTTGGTTGATGTCAAAAGTTTCAAAATATATTTTTCAGAGATTTTGGCATATTGTTTCTGGGTAAAAATGTGACTTCATCAAACTTGTTCTGATTTCATGTGCAATTTTTAGTTAAACCCATATGCAAGTATGTTTAATAAAGATAATTTTACTGGATTTTGTGTAAAGGCACATTCAGACAGTAGGTCTGTGAAGTATATGGAAACATAGGGACTATAAATAATTTTTTTCTTTAAATAAACAGATCTTTACTATTGTATAGTAGCTTTCTCTTCTATTTAATTTTCAAAATGAAAGCACTCAGAAACAGTTTTAATACTTACTATTGTTGTAGATGTTAAATATAGATCTATATACCTTGGGTTATAAGCAACTCTTAAAAATTTCGAATATCTTTAATCCACTGGGAAATGCCAGGTGACTAAATTGTATATTTTTATTAGTAACTGCTGTGATTTCTCATTAAGTCCTAAAATTCTCAAAATTACAGTTAATGTTAATTTAAGATAGAAGGTAAAATGATACAAATGATATATTCTTAATAACTTTGTATGAGTCATTTGAAATAAAGTGTGTGAGATTGTATTATGCTTTGACATAACCGCCTACATCACATGAAACCAAAAATTGAATCAAACTATATTGAAGTTACAATATCTAAGTCAAATTTCCAGACTATCCCACAGATCTACACTACCAAATTGAAAAATATAATGTAGAGATAATTTTTCCTCTCTTTACTTCAATATTTAGTGTATCAATAAATTTCTTTGAAATTTTTTTCTTAATTGGCTTAAGGTTTATTCACTGAATCAAAAATACTATTTATATGTCTTGGTGTATACAAACTGTATCAGTAGTAACTCTTCTCTCTCTTTTCCTTTAAGTATATTTTCTCTTGGTTACTACAGTCTTATACTATAACTTTTTACTTATTTCTGAGATAAATTTGCCATTGCCTTTGTTTATGTTTTGTCTTTGTTTAATATTCTCAGTTCAATTACTCCCATTAGTCTTTTCTCTGTTATTTATTTACATATTTTCCATAATTATGGTACCTTAGTGTCCATGCTTCTTCAATTTTTTAAATAATTAAAATATTTTTTCGTTTAAAAAATTTCAATAGATTTAGGGGTACAAGTGTTTTCTGGTTAGATGGATAAATTGTATAGTAGCAGAGACTGGCCTTTTAGTGTGGCTCTCACGTGAATAGTGTGCATTATACTCCATAGGTAATTTTTCTTCTTCCTCCCATCCTCCCCTTTTCTGAGTCTCCCAACTCCATCATGTCATGCTGTGTGGCTCTGAAAGCAAATAGCTTAGCTCCCATGTATAAGTGAGAAGGTGTCAAATCTAGTTTTCCATTTCTGAGTTACTTCATTTAGAATAATGGTTTCAGGTTTTATCCATGTTGCTGCAAAAGACATTGTTTTTTCATTCTTTGTTATGGCCCTCTACTACTCTTTGGGGAGATGAATGTGTGTGTGTGTCTACAAAAGACATTTTCTTTATTCACTCATCATTTCCTGGGCACATAGGATGATTCCCTTTTTTTGTAATTGTGACTTGTGCTGTGATAAACATGAGTTCAGGTATCATTTTAATGTAATGACCTCTCTTCCTTGGGAAGAAACTCAGTACTGGATCAAATGGTAGATCTAGTTTTAAAGAAATCTCCATACTGTTTTCCCTAGAGGTTATATTCGTTTATATTCCATCCGGCAGTATATAAGCATTTCCTATTCACCACTTCCATGCCATCATCTATTGTTTTTCTGACTTTTTAATAAAGCCATTCTGACAGTGGTGATAAGGTGTTATCTCATTGCGATTTTAATTTACATTTCCCTGATGATTAGTTGTACTGAGAATTTTTGTCCCTCTGGTTTTAAGCCATTTGTGCCTCTTCTTTAAAAATTATCTGTTAAGTTATTTGCCCATTTTCTAACAGAGTTATTTGGATTTTATTTGCTGGGCAAATAATTGTAGATGCTAGACATTAATTCTTTATCAGGTGCATAGTTTAAAAATATCTTTCCCATTCTGTAGGTTGTCTATTTACCCTGTTGGTTATTTCTTTTGATGTGCAGGATAGTTTTAGTTTTTTCTTTTGGAGTCTTAGTCATAAATTCTTTGTCTAGGTCAGTGTTCAAAAGAGTTTTTCTTAGGTCTGCTTCTAGTATGTTTCTGATTTCTGTTCTTACATTTGAACCTTTAATCCATCTTCAATTAATTTTTGTGTATGATGAAAGATAGGCTTTCAGTTTCATTCTTCTGCATGTGGCTTTCCAATTTTCCCAGCATCATTTATTGAATTGGGTAACCTTTCCCCAGAGTATGTTGTAGCTATATGATTTATTTCTATCCCATGGATCTATATGTTTACTTTTATACCAGCACCACGCTGTTTTGGTTACTATAGCTTTGCAGTATAACTTGAAGTTGAGTGATGTGATGATGCCTCCAGATTTTTTCCTTTTGCTTGGCTATTTGGGCTCTTTTTTTTGGTTCCATTCGAATTTTCCTTTGTAAATTTTAACTTCTAATTCAAGGTCATTTTTACTATCATCAAATTCATGCTTGGGTGTATTTATTCAGTGAAAGATATTGTGTTTTCTTTTGTCTCTGCATCTATCTTTTCCTTGATTCATGCTTACTTTTCCAGGGAGAGTTTCCTGAATTTTGTCAGAGTTTTGTTCTGAGTTTGGTTTGTGACTTTTTTTGTTTGTTTATTATAATCTTTCTCTTATTCACTGTTGTGCAATTGAGATACTTTACATGATTTTCAGTTTCATGGTAGCCTCTTCTGTCAGAACAGCAAAATTCTAATACAGTAGAACCTCAATAGATGACCACCTGCCTACATTGACCTCCTTCTTAAGTTGACCTAATTTTCATTATCCGGACGTGCTCCATATGTACCTACCATTATAATAGGCCTAGTTCCTTATGTTGACAATGTCCATATGTTGACCAGTTTTTTACATAGTTCCTTGGAGGGTCAATTTGCAGGGGTTCTACTGTATACTGGAAGACTTATTTTTTGTTTGTTGATGGATGGAGGGGTTGTGTATCCTTCAACGTTTTTGGATTTCCTTTGTCATCAGGCTCTAAGGTTTCTACTTTCCCATTCACTACCCTTTCTTTTGACTCCCCACCACATCGTCAAACATTGTGGTCAAGACCATCCCTTCAAATCACATGTATGTACTTATAAGTCCCTCTTCTGTATCTTTTCCCTGATTCATCCAATGTCTTTTCATATTTTCACACTTAGGGTAGATTTATTATTTATAATACTAATTTGAAATCACTCTTGGGCCACATTCTTAGCTCCTTTCTACTCTTTCCTGTGGTGTTTCTTAGTCTGACTTTATTCACTGCAAAGTGCTGGACTTGCTCCAGAAGTGGGATTTTCCTCCTTTCACTTAGGGCTATGTACAATTTATACATTCTATATCTTTAAATTCAGCTGAGAACGTGGGTTTTGTGTGATTTAATTTTTTATTATTACATCATAAAGAGGTAGATCATTTATACATCAATGCATTTATGGGGTACAATGTACTGATTTCATATATACTTTGGGATGCTTCTATTGTGCTGATTAATATATCCCTCACTTCCTTTACTTAATTATTGTGTTAAGACATTTATACTCTATTCTTAATAGATCTCACATGTACCCTTGCAATATGCAATAGAAGGAAAAAATATCCAATGTACTCAGTACTGTTATGAAAACAATTAACAATCACTTACACTTTCATATGAAGAATAGATCACAACTATGGCTCCGGATGAAGGATGGAGGGATGGTGAATGGTATGTGATTTAATTTGTTTCCTTCCCATTTCATATTGATCTAGGAGGAAATATTGGTAGATGAGGACCTGGAAGTAGCCACTATTGTCTTTCTGTGAATATTAATTCATAGTTTTTAATATTTTACTAGTATAAATTATGACAATAACTAAAACATACATGTTAGTATATCCATAGAATTAGTTTCTGGGAATAAAACTGCTGGCACAAAGAATCTAAATTTGTCATTTTTATAGCTATAAATTAAGCATCACTAATCTAAAAATCTTGAATCCAAAATGCTTCAAAATCCAAAACTTTTTGAGCACCAACATGATGCCAAAAGTAGAAAATTCCACACCTGACCTCACGTGATAGATCACAATAAAAATATGGGCATAAATACAGTTTATTAAGTGCCTCTAAGGGGAAATATATCCTACCAGTCCCCCTCTGCTGTGATGTGTCTTCCACAAATACCCAGATTGCCCCACGCAACCACACCCACGAAGTTTAATAAAGAAAAAACCTTTTTCATGCACAAAATCTTTTAAAATATTGTATAAAATTACTTCTGTCTACCTATATAAAATACGTATGAAACATGAATGAATTTTGTGTTTAGACTTGGGTCCTATCTACAAGATATCTTAGGATGTATATGCAAATATTCCAAGATATGACAAAATACAAAAATCTGAAACACTTAACAGTCCTAAGCATTTCAAGAAGGGATACTTAACCTATAATACATAATTGACCCTTATTACTAAAGGGACAATATATATTTCCACTCAGAAAATATGAGAATGCCTGTTTTCACACCTTGCCAACGTATTATAAGGCTTCGGATTATTTCTGAGTCTGATATTTTAAAAATGATATTTCAGTACAATTATGTTTTGCATTTCTCTTTTTGTGAATGAAATTGAGCACTTTTTTATATGGTTAAGGGTAGCTAAGGGTCTGTTGATAAATGGTATCCTTATAAAAGTTTATTTACTTTAAATGTCAGCATGTAGGAATACACAGTACTGAATGATGTTTTATCCATAAGCTTTGGTAAACTCTAGTATTTCTCATAAGTTATAGGTAGATTCTTTAGAATTTCTCTATTGTCATCTTCAAATACTATCATTCTTGGGTTTTTGTTTGTATCATTTTGCTTCTATACCTTGGATTATTCTACATGTTTACCACAGTAAAAGGATCTCCAGCAATGTGGTAATGGAAGTGGTGATACAATGCATTCATCCTTGTCTTGTTCTCAGTCTCAAAGGGAAGCTTTTCAGTGTTTTTACATTAAGTATAAAGTTTATTCTATTTTTTATAGAAAATTTTTTAGCCAGATAAGGATTTTCCTTCAGCACATGGTTTGCTAAGGGATTTTATCATAGGCAGATATGAAATTAAATGTTTCTTCCTCCCTTGTAATGATAATTATATAATTTTTCTTTTGCCATCTTTTAAGGGGTGAATTATATTATTTATTGTCTTATTAAACCAACTTTGGCTCTGGGGATATAACTTAGTCATGATATATACATTTTTATCCCTTATGGCTGGATTTGGTTTGACAATATCTCGCTTGAGATTTGTTACATCCATTTTCATGAGGGAGACAAGCCCATGACTTTTCTTTCTCATACTTTGTTGAATTTACATTTATGCTAATCTCATGAAACTGATTTTTTAATGTAGTCCTTTTTATTCCCTAGAAGATTTTTGTATAAAATTGAATTATTTCTTGCTTGAGTTGGTTTACCTATTTAATAATAACACCAAAGACTGAGTTTTCTTTTGTGGGAAGATGTTTGATTACCAAATATCTTAGACTATGTACAAAGGCTATTGGGCCTTTCTGTTCTTTTATGTCTTAGAATATTTTATCTAAATATTTTAACTTACCATCATAAAGTTTTTCATAAAATTTTCATTTTTTTAAAGGCAAGCATGGGACAAAGCTTATTGAGAAAGAAAAGGGTAGGTTTACAGAAGAAAAGCAAGATACAGGATTACGGAGCAAGACGTGTTTGCCATAGACAGCGAATGGACCTTTATTGCCAGGGCAAGTAGGCAGATTGGCAAAATTCTCTCATTACCTTTGTACTGTGTACACTATTTATACTTATTTCCTTTTTACTCCTGATTCTGGTTATTTGTTCTATCTATATAATTTTATTGGTCAAACATACCAGAGATTTGTCTAATATTCTTCCTGGTTTTTATGTTTTTTGTGCTTAATTACAAGATGAATATTGTGTTTTTGTGTGTGTGTGGTGGGAGATAGTGGGCCTTCTTCTTTCAGGGAAATATATAATATCAGTTAAATTTAAAATAATCAAATTATGTGGCATTAGTGTAATTTGGGAAGATTAGATTAGCAAAATTAAATTTAATGACCTATGGAATGATATGTATGCATGTAGGCAAACTGGATGAATTGTAGAGATGGAACAAGTTGATACATGTAGGGTGGAAAAGACTGAACTATTAAAAAATGTGACAAATGGATTCACTCTCAGTTTAGTTAGAATCTGAATGAACTTACCAAGATTTCATACTGTGGTGAATTGTCTAAAATTGAAGTAATCTTGGCAGGACTCAGCCTTGATAGAAGATACTTATTCTCATCATATATAATGAGATAAATATAGTAGGAACTCCTGCAAATCACTAAGAAAACAAATTTTAAAAACCCAATGGAAAATGTGCAAACTATAAGAACAAGCAATCGACTCCTAAAAGAGGAAGATGATAGTCTCTAAAAGTAAAACATACTTCATCTCACTACCAGTCAGGGAACTTGACAAAGCAAAATGAGACACTATTTCATAATTGTCCACCTGGCAAGGCTTGAAGTCAGCCAATAAAAGTTTTGGAGTAGATGTGGACTAGTGTGAACTCTTTCTTATATAATGCCGGTGAGACTATAAATTGTACATCACTCTTAGAAGAGAACAGATTGCTAATATTTAATAAAGCTGAAGCCACCTGTACCTTATGATAGAGATGTGCACAAAAAATGCTTACTGCAACATTACTTCTGATAAAAAAAAAATGAAGGAAACAACTGCTTATCTGTTGGACATGTCCATTATGATCTATCCATTTAGTGAATAGTGAATAACAGCGATAATGATGGCCTAGAGCACTATCAATGAAGACGAATCTCACAAACACAATTTGGAAGAAAATATAAATTTCAAAAGGATGCATAGAGGGTCTCTTTTAGGTAAGCTTTAAAAACATGAAATCTATACATGATGTGGATTTATGTATACGTAGGTAATATATGTGGTTCAAGAAAGATAAACTCCAAATTAAAATATTTACTTCTCTGAATGAGGAAGGCAAATTCAATTGAAGAGTTGTATTAAAGAAGATGCCTATGAAATGTCTCATTTCTCAGATTACTACAATAATCGTATACTTGGGTATTACAGGCGTGAAAGCTGATGAGCTGAGTAAGCAAGAGATATTTACTTGCCATTTTTTCTATTTAAAGATGCAAAGCCAATATTATATTTTTGTAATGTTCTGAAATTTTTAACTAGAACTACAAGAGAATTTTCAAAGGAAGGTACTGCTGACCATAAAATCATGAGTGTATAAAACCCCACAAATTACCTAGTTTTGCAGTGAGGCTAACACAGATGGTCATGATCTAGAAGAGCACAAGATCATGCCCAAGGGTATCTAATCCAATATTCACTGCCCCTTTTCAAATGAAGCTTTTTTATCAGAAAGTGAATAGTAGTGATATAAGTTCTGAAAAAATATATTCACTTTTTTTTTTTTTTTTAGGTACAAAAGAATATATGGGAAGCTTTTTCAAAATACTCTTGCCTAAGGACAATTGGGAGCCCACTGAGTCAAAACCCAGATATAAATTCTAAAGATGAATAAGTTGAAAGACATATTCTCTAGGCAGTTCTAATGTGAACTTCCCGTTGTGAACACCTCATTAATAATATCAATAGCCAATTAGGCAAAATGAGATTATCTAACTTCAAATTTAAAATTAACTTTGTGTGTAGTTCAGGAGAGAGTTTTTGTCACACTCAACACCATGACTATATAAAGGGGCTTGTCTAGAAAGATAAGGAAAGCACTCCAATTTGTATAAATAACCAACACATTGAATCCCATAATGGCATAAATGTATTCATGATCTATGTACAAATGACTTAATAAAAATTAATTAATTAATTAATTAATCTTACCAAATTAAAAAAAAAGAAAGATAAGGAGCCTGGAGAAATTCAGTGTATTTATACTTCTGTTCTTTCCCCCTGCATTTCCCTGGTGTGTTTACATTAGAAATATGCATAGATCAGACTTCTGAGACTATTTTGTCCTAAGACCAAGAATACTTTAGAATTAATTGGAGAGTTCTGTGGCAATATCTCATTCTGATATTATAACCATTGATTTATTGAGCTTTTACGTGTCATCTTTAGTAGTGATTAATAACCTTGTTTTTTAATTTTACAGATTTTAATTTCAGAGTCACTAATAAACACTGATAGATAATTTATGGAGGAAAAAAATCCAAATAAGTAAGCCCTTCCCAAGGTGAATACGCTGAAACTGCAAAACATATAGTTCACAATCCCAGCTAAGAAAGAAATAAAGGAATAGAAAATATGTTGTGGCTTCATGTTAAATTATTTAGAATCACCAGAGGAAGGAATATCCCGGCTTTGGGGGCACACGTGGTCTTCTGGTTCCTTGATTGTGGCCTTTTGACTAAATCCAAATTTTACAGATCAAGTCCTTTCAATAAAGGGATTAGTTCTGTGAAGTTTGGATGTAGATGAGGGGCTGTGTTTGGGGATCTGGAGGGCCACATGAGGCCTTGAGGCTACAGGTTCCCCATCTGGTATTAACTGTCTGACTTCCTAGAGTATCAAAAGATATTAAAGCCACTTACCCAAATTCAGTCTAGACGCAGTTTTTACCATGAAGGTAAAGACCTAAGGTGATGGCATATTATACCAAATTACACTTCAGCTGGGAAAGAGTCCTTCCCCGCTCTATCCTTATTAAATATTTTGTGAATCAAAAGGCAAAAAAAGCTACTTTTTGAAAGTCTGTCTTATTGCTGAAATGTCATCATGGAATGCTTACCTTTTAAACAGTTTCTTTGTGGAACAACATGTAAAGAAGCCCTCAGAGTGTCAGATGCAAAATGATACAAATAATTATCACCAACGTAGACCAGGAGCCAGGCGTCATTGATGCCTCCTAACCACACTGTTGTTTAGCTTTTCCATGAATTATCTTTCTGAGGAGGAGAAAAAAGAAAAAAAATTATGCCCCAAACAATACCATCCTTTGAAAGAAACAATTTAGGGGAAGGAAGAGAAAGAGGTTTCTGCAAAAAAAAAAAAAAAAAAAAGAACAAAAAGCAGATAGATTGTTAGCAGCAAAGACAAATAACTATGACAAAGTACAGGCCTAGAAGTCAAAGGAGGAAGATCAGCAAAGAAGCACTGGGGTTGGGGATGAGATAGCATTTCCCACGTGCCTCCTGCGTGTTTGGTGCTTCCAACGTATCCTGACAACGAATCATGCTATTACCTAACTGACCTATGGGGAAAGTAATTTTTTTCTCGATTTATAGATGACAATTTTTTAATTTAAAGAAAGATCTCAAAATATGTTTAAATAAGAAATATGATGTATCATTTCATTTCTTCACTCCATGAATTTGATAAAAAAGGAAAATAAAAGCAAGATTAACTTCTTTAGTTTCAAAGAAAATTATTTGTACCTTGAGGAAAAAAAAAGTGTATTTATACCTTTGAAAAAACAAGTCATTTCTCATTATCAAATATCATTTCAGGCCATTATGGTATTAAGTAAAATAATTAATTAAACTTATACACCTCAGAGTTGAATAGTTAATTTAATAAGATACAAATATCAGAGGTCTGCAGATTTTTACAAAATCTCATTACCATATTTAACCTTTTTAAGACTGATTATTCAATGCTGATTAATTTATTTTTGTTTTTCGTTAATAGGTAATTTTTTTCTTACTTGCTATAACTTCTTTCTTTGTTTGCTAACCTAAAATTAGAAAGATATAATTAGAAAATTATACTTTCAAAATAAAGAACTGGAATTTCATTGGTAAGCCTAGAGGAAAAAAGAGGGCTGTCTGGGAAACCCAGCTCTTAGGCTATGGAAGGGAAAAGGTCAGATATAATAACCATGAAACGGCACGCGGAATATAATGGTTTAGACCTGCATTGCCTTGTATTTACACAAGTCATTTAAAGTCTAACATCTATAAATGCTAAAATTATTTGGGGACCTGTATCTGCCAGAAACCAAAATGTAAGCTGGCTCAATTCTTCCTGGGCCTTCACTTCCAAGGAGGTAATGGGTAAGTATATAAAATTCCAGATGAATGGAAAAAAAGTTAGAAAGGGTCACAAGTATGATACCAGAAAAAAATACTAGGAAAAGTATTTAGATTCATAACAAAAAGCAAATAGGAAAGGAGTACAGGCTGGGTGCAGTGACTCACACCTGTAATCCCAGCACTCTGGAAGGCAGAGGCGGTGGATTGCCTGAGATAAGGTGATTGAGACCAGCCTGAGCCAGAGTGAGACCCTGTCTCTAAAAATAGCCAGACATTGTGTTGGGCCTTTGTAGTCCCAGCTACTTGGAAGGCTGAGGCAAGAGAACCACTTGAGATGAAGAATTTGACATTGCTGTAAGCTAAATTAACTCTTCAACTCCGAGGTATATAATTTTAATTAATTATTTTACTTAATACCATAATAGCCTGAAATGATATTTGACACTGAGAAATGATTTGTTTTTTCAAAGGTATAAAAGTAAGAGGAAGGAAGGTGGGAAGGAAGGAAGGAAGGAAAAGCTGTAATTTCACCAAAATGACAGAATATAATAATTTGAAAATACATCCACAACCTAAAAATGCTGGATATCATGTGAAAATTAATGTACAGTCAAGATTATAAGAAAGAAAAACACACCAAGGACAGAAATTAAGAAGAAACAAAAAGAAGAGTGGAAAGCAGAATGAAGTGGTACTGTAATAAACGTGGATTTTATACAACTTGTGAAACTGGGGGCCTGGATATGAGCATTCTTCAGTATCAGATCTTGAGTCCAACAAAAACTGAATATGCAGCTGAACCATTATACAAGGGTAGGGGGACATAGACAAATATAGAATGAGGTAATTCACCATGGGAGGCCCTCACTGAATAACTAATGGACAAGCCTGTCGAGGAAGCAGACAGGCATTTGAATACAGGAATGAAGGATCATAGTGGTGAACAAAGAGAATGATTAACATGTAGGTAGATTTAAGTATTAACTGTGTAGAATAATTAAAGGAATTAATTACTCTTAATATATACTCTTCTCTGACTGAATGAAAATACATTGAGAAATATTTTTAGTATCTAGGTCGAGATTAAGACTTCAGTTTTTGTTAACCAATATCTTTCTGTATATTGGAATATATGACTTACGTATGGAACTGGACTGGTTTGAAAATCTACTTTATAATAAATGTTCTTCTCAAAGTGGCAGCCACTCAGCAATTTTTAGCCAACCAAGAACATGTGCACATTTTGCAAAACAGCTTGATGTTGCTGGGTGTAGACTGAGACCGGTGGGTGGGGCATGATTCCCAGCTCCAACTGGGCTGATGAGCATACTTTAAAGATCTGGAAAAAATAGTACTTCATTTTATATGGAATCAGAAAAAACTTTGAATAGCCAATATATTACTCAGAAATAAGAACAAATCAGGAGGTATCATGTTACCAGACTTTAGGCTATACTATAAATCTATAGTGATCAAAACTGCATGGTACTGGCACAAAAACAGAGAGATAGATGTATGGAACAGAATAGAGAAACAAGAGATGAACCCAGCTACTTATCGTTATTTGATCTGTGACAAGCCTGTGAAAAATATTCAGTGGGGAAAGACTCCCTGTTTAACAAATGGTGCTGGGTGAACTGGCTGGTAACCTGTAGAAGACTGAAACTGAACCCTCACTTTTCATCATTAACAAAAATTGATTCCCATTGGATAAAAGATTTAAACTTAAGACATGAAACTATAAAAGTACTAGAAGAGAGTGCAGGGAAAACACTTGAAGAAATCAGCCTGGGAGAATATTTTATGAGGAGGACCCCCTAGGCAATTGAAGCAACACCAAAAATACATTACTGGGATCTGATTAAACTAAAAAGTTTTTGCACAGCCAAGAGCAGAGTAAGTAAAGCAAACAGACAGCCTTCAGAATGGGAGAAGATTTTTGCAGGTTATGCTTCCAACAAAGGGCTGATAACTAGAATCTACAAAGAACTCAAACTAATCAACAAGAAACGAACAACTAACCCCATTTCTATATGAGCAAGAGACTGAAAAGAAACCTCTCTGAAGAAGACAGGCCTACAAACACATGAAAAAATGCTCATCATCCTTAATCATCAGAGAAATGCAAATCAAAACCACTTTGAGATATCAGCTAACTCCAGTAAGGTTAGCCCACATTACAAAATTACAAAACCACAGATGTTGGCATGGATGTGGAGAGAAGGGAACACTTCTACACTGCTGGTGGGAATACAAGCTAATACAACCTTTTTGGAAAGAATTTTGGCGAATACTCAAGGAATAAAAAGTGATCTACTATTTAATCCTTCAATTCCTCTACTAGGTATATACCCAGATGATCAAAAATTATTTTACAACAAAGACATTTGCACCAGAATGTTTACTGCAGCCCAATTCATAATTGCCAAGACA
>CAUYRH010071786.1:0-10605 GCA_963574655.1 Perodicticus potto
AAGGGTACAGGTGAAACTTACTAAATGCAGAATATAAACGTCTTAACACAATAACTAAGAAAATGCCATGAAGGCTATGTTAACCAGTTTGATGAAAATATTTCAGATTGGCTCGGCGCCTGTGGCTCAACAGGCTAAGGCGCCAGCCACGTACACCTGAGCTGGCGGGTTCGAATCCAGCCCGGCCCACCAAACAACAATGATGGCTGCAACCAAAAAATGGCTGGGCGTTGTGGCAGGCGCCTGTAGTCCCAGCTACTTAGGAGGTAGAGGCAGGAGACTCGCTTGAGCCCAGGAATTGGAGGTTGCTGTGAGCTGTGATGCCACAGCACTCCAGGGTGACAGCTTGAGGCTCTGTCTCAAAAAAAAAAAAAAAAGAAAATATTTCAGATTGTATATGAAACCAGCACAATGTACCCCATAATTGCATTAATGTACACAGCTATGATTTAATAAAAAAAATTACTGAAATGGTAAATTTTATGTTATGTATAGCTTACCACAATGAAAAATTGAGATCTGTTATAGTGTATTATGGAAATATCTCGAAGCCACTGCATAAAAATTAGGTGGAGACCAACTGTATGGGGTGCTAACATTTATGCCAACATAGGAGACACACATGTAATTGCTTGTAACTACAGGCAGTCTCCAGGTTATGAACAACATAGGTTTGTTCTTAAGTTGAATTTGTATGTAAGTTGGGACAGTTACATTACCTATAATAGCTTCCTTTTGCAAGTGCTAGTCATGTGTCACTCAGATGTTTGTAACTCAGGGCTTGCCTCATTGTAAAATGTATCTTGGACCTACACAAAACTGGTAACATTGGCCGCTCTTGGTGAGGGTTTTCGGAGGCTGGGCACAGAGCCATCAGAACCCTTCTCACTCTTTTATTTTGAACCATTAGAATGTATTAACCACACATAAAGTAAGTTATTAAAGTAAAATCACAAAGAATAAAGTCACTTAAGGAAAGCTATAATACAAGCTGCCTCTTCCTGCAGACGGCCCTTGCTCTGCCAGAAATAAAGGTGACCTACCCGAGGCCCAGGTGCAGATCTGTTATAGAATGAATGTATGCCCTCAAATTTGTATGTGGAAACCCCAAACTCCAACAGGATGGTTTTAGGAGGTGAAGACTCTAGGTAGTAATTAGGTCATGAGGGTGAGGTCCCTCATGCTGGGATTAGTGCCCTCACAAGAAGGGACATGAGATCTTGCTCCCTCTCTCCTCACCATGTGCAGATACAATGAGAAGGCAGCCACCTGCAAAGGAGGAAGAGAGCCCTCACCAGGAACGGAATCTGCCAGCACTCTGACCTTGGACTTTCAACCTCTAGAACTATGAAAAATAAATTGCAGTGGTGTAAGCCACCTGTCTATGGCATTTGTTACAGCAGCCCAAACTGAAGAAGACCTTAAGTCTTCTAAAGTTTTAACTACCTGGTCTTATTAATGAGAGATGCTTATAAAAGAAAACACAAGCACCTTTCTTTTACTGAGAATCATTTGTCACATGGTTTCCCCGAGAGACTCAGATAACCAAACACATGTGTTTATTTGAGTGTGAAAGTGAAAGGCCACCAGATTCTGTGGCTCTGCTGCGTCTCAGGCCGCCAGGGAGGTAAACATTTGTCTCAGTCAATGTCACTAGCAAGTGAGATGTCATGGCTTTCCTTGGACCAGGCAGGGTGGTTGCATTCTGTGTCACAGAATCACAGAATTGGGGCTTGAGAGAGGACCTCAGGAATCAGCTAGCCCAACGCCCATGTACAGATGAACAGACCAAAGCCCAGAGCGAGGAAGGGACTCTGCAGCCCCACAGCCCTGCAAGGCTACACTCGGCCATCTCAGCTCATGGCCTGCGCTCAGCATTTCCTCGACCGTCACAGGCCCGATCCCAGCAGCACACTGGAAGATGAGAACTTGATTGCCTTAATCTGGTTTCTGTTGCTTACAACAAAATGCCTGAAACTGGGTAATTCACAGAGAAAAGGAATTGTCTCTAGGACCCACACAACATGTGGGTTTGTGGGCTGGTTTCTTTCACGTGGCATAATGTTTCTGTGGAAGTTGCAGACACTAAGATGACCTCACCGTTTCGGGTCCAGACACAACAGGGCTGAGAAGACTGAAGAAGAGGTGACCCACGCTCACACGTCTGAGGTAAGGGCTGCTCCCAAGGACTCGCTAAAATCCCTCTCTCTGCCTCATGCAGCAGCTGCTTTGACAGGGTTTGTCGCTAGACCTTCCTTGGGATTGCAGTAACTCAGGTGAGATGTTCTTGGAGGACACCCGCCCAGCAACGGCTTCTCCACCAAGGAACTGGTGACAGCTCCAGCTTTGAGCCTCTGCAGCCAATGACCATCTAAGTGCTGCTGTAGCTCTCTCTGTCCCATCCCCTCATTGCACGCACTAGGGGCGTGCCATTTCAGGACTATAATCCTCACATATCTAGAGTAATGTGAGGTCATCCCAACATATTTAGAGAGAATTTTCTCTGGTCTCTAATTTTAGGTTTGTTCCTGTTGTAGCATTTGTTTCTTTTTATTTATTTATTTATTTTTGCTGGCGCCAGGTTTGAACCCACCACCTCTGGTATGCGGGACTGGTGCCCTACTCCTTGAGCTACAGGCACTGCCCGATTTGTTTCTTCTTATGCCTGTATTTTATTCTACTATACAGCAGGACCACATCTTGTTTACCCATCTGGGAGGAACTTGGGCTGTTTCCACCTTTGGCTGTTGTAAACCTAGGCTCCCGTGAATATTCTTGTATATGTCTGTATGGACATTCTAATTTTTACTTTTTTTTATATTAAGCAAAGTTTCTTTGCTTTTTAAATTTTTTGGAGACAGTCTCACTCTGTTGCCCAGGTAGAGTGCAATGGTGTTATCACAGCTCACTGCAACCTCTGACTCCTGGACTCATGCAATTCTCCCACCTCCGCCTTCGCAGTAGCTAGGTCCTACTAGCAGTTCTCAACCTGTGGGTCACAACCCCTTTGGGCTGTATTAAAGGTTTTTGGCATTAAGGTTGAGAACCACTGATAGGACTATATGTGCCCGACACAATGCCTCTCTAGTTTTCCTATTTTAAGTAGAAACACGTTTTCATTCTTGCTAAGGTTGGTCTCAAACTCTTGAGCTCAAATGATCCTCCTGCCTTGGCCTCCCAGACAGTTGGGATTATATGTGTCAGCCACCATGCCCAGGTACTTTTGACTTTTAAAAACATGAGTCAGACCTTAATTCTGCCCTTGTTCAAACCCCCTGTAGTGTCCTTAGAAAGGTTGTAGGATGGCTCAGCGCCTGTGGCTCAACAGGCTAAGGTGCCAGCCACATACACCTGAGCTAGCGGGTTCCAATCCAGCCCGGACCCACCAAACAACGACGGCTGCAACCAAAAAATGGCCAGGCGTTGTGGCGGGCGCCTGTACTCCCAGCTACTTGGGAGGCAGAGGCAAGAGACTTGCTTGAGCCCAGGAGTTGGAGGTTGCCGTGAGCTGTGATGCCACAGCACTCTATCCAGGGTGACAGCTTGAGGCTCTGTCTCAAAAAAAAAAAAGAAAGGTCATAGGGTGATACTACTCCCTGTGTCACAGCCCACCTAATCTGGAGGAGGGGAGCCCAGAGCCCCTAGCCGGCTCTCCCAACACTGAGCTCCTCCACCCCCTCCCAGCTCCTCAGCCTTTTCAGCATCAGCTCCGATACTGCGCTGCTGGGGTCTTCCAAAGGCTCCTTCCCCCTCGCACATCTCTCAGCAGGGTCTGGAATTGGCTGGCTCTGTCTCCTGCGCGTCTTCTCTTGGTGGGGACTCAGTCAAATTTGCCCGGGCATCCCCCGCTCCCGAAGCAGCGCCGCACTCCTATGCT
This sequence comes from Perodicticus potto, assembly GCA_963574655.1. NCBI lineage: Eukaryota > Metazoa > Chordata > Mammalia > Primates > Lorisidae > Perodicticus > Perodicticus potto. Next base: position 3,878 of record CAUYRH010071786.1, read on the forward strand.
CAGAAAGCGCGGGTGAAGGAGAAGGAAGGGCCGTGCGGGCACTTGGGAAAGCGCCGACCACAGCCTGGCTGCTCGTCCACCGTCCCACCTGGCGTGCTGGGGCGGGGACCAGGGCGGAGTTCGCTTTGTTCAAGTGGTTGGTTAATATTGATTTGGGGGTTTTCGCCTTTCCGAGGGCTGTAAGACTCTGTGGCACTACAGGTCGGTGGTGTGTGCTGCTGGCACATACACGTAATCACTTTGTTACTGTCCTTTAAATGTCAGATGAGAATGAACAGACACAAAATCCACTCTGGGCCAGGGCGGCGGCAGCTCTCACCTATAATCCAGGCGCTCTGCATTAAGGCTCAGGTGGATGCTTAAACCTAGGAGCTGGGGGTTGCTGCCAGCTCTGACCATGCCATGGCACTCTAGCCCAAGTGACAGAGCAAGACCCTGTCTCAAAAACAAAACAACTATAACCAGCAAGACATCGAAGACACAGATCAACCTTTGGGTTCTGCCAGGAGTATGTTCCAGGCTGGGGCACTGCGTGCTTGGCTGACCAGCCCAGCTGCCCCGATTGCTATGGAATGCCAGCTCCGCCTGCCCTCGGGGATGTTCAGCTCCTGATCCACCCTGCTGAGTCCACTTCCTCATGCCCCAGAGGACACACACAGCTGTCACAAAGCAATGGGGCAGTCAGAGCTTGCTGGAACTCTGGGCTCAACTATCATTTCAGTGATGGAGCTGGTCTTTACTTCAGTTTGAAAAGCCACTGTGTTGAGTGGCTTGTCTGCCGTCTGCTGGGCAGGTGGGCTGGCCTCCACACAGGGAGCTCGGTGCCCCCGCAGGCAGCGATGACAGGAGAACGTGCCATCCTCCGGAGGCCTTGACTCAGAGCTAGTACCAGCCAGGCCCGCCCCACTGCTGTCTGCAGCAACTGCTCCTGGACACCCACACTCAGGGAGAGGGAAACCAGAAACTATGTATTTTGTTGCAGAGTCGGGGTCATGCTGGGTTGCCCTTGCTGGACTCAAACTCCTGCCTCATCCTCAGAGTGTCTGGGACTACAGGTGCAAGCCGCCATGCCTGGCTCTAAAGTTTTGCTGCTAAGGGGCATGGAAACAGTGCAGGAAAAGATGTGGCCAATTCTACAAACGAAACATTAAACTGTTCAGAGCTGAAAGAACAAGTAAGAACAAACACTATCTATTGCATAAACCCATCAGCGGTCTGGGACAGGAACCCCCAAATCAAATAGATTAATATTTCTGCAGCCCACATTCATCACACTAAATGGGGCAAATATCCCCTAAACAGTATTATGGCTTGCTCCCAGCAGATTTGCACAGTAATAAAGAAGTTCATGAAATAGCAAGACAACTACACACCATAAATTTTCTAGTACTTTTTAATCTCAAGGAAAATACTCAGTGAAGATTCAAACATATACAGGTTCAAGTGACACTAAATGCCTGTATAAAAGAAAGTAAAATGTCAGTACCCTCTCAATTTATTATGCTAAGTTAAGCCCTGAAGGCTGAGCCGTGTAACAAGTCTGCGATTCTGCTTCTTAGATTCAAGAACACGCTTCCTCAGTGCTCCTATTCTGTAAGCAACCAGACCAGATCTCCCCCTTCCAGTTGCCCATCTTTAATTTATAAATTAATTGCCTCCCTATTGTCCTGTACCTAATTCAAATTAGACAGGACTAAAAGACCCTATGCCTGTTATGTCTGCAGCATGGAACAGTAAATATCATGTCCCAATAGAAAAAGATCACCTCGACTAATCAGATCATTGTAACTCTGCAGTAAGCTGTACATAGAAAGAAGTTTAAATTCTGCTAAGCTTCCTTTTGCTTATAAATGACCCCAAAATATCTACTATTTATTTATTTTTGAGACAGAGTCTCAACTATGTCACCCTCAGTAGAGTGCTGAGGCGTCACAGCTCACAGCAACCTCAAACTCTTGGGCTTAAGTGATTCTCTTGCCTCAGCCTCCCGAGTAGCTGGGACTACCACAACGCCTGGCTGTTTTTTTATTGTAGTTGTCATTGTTGTTTAGCAGGTCTGCCAGGTTTGAACCCACCAGCTCCAGCGTATGTGGCTGGCTTCTGACCACTGAGCTACAGGTGCAGAGCCCCAAATGTCTACACTTTATTTATTTATTTTTATTTACTTATTTTTTTTTTGAGACGGAGTCTCACTATGTTGCCCTCGGTACAGTGCCATGGTGTCACAGCTCACAGCAACCTCAAACTCTTGGACTTAAGCAATTCTCTTGCCTCAGCCTCCCAAGTAGCTGGGACTACAGGAGCCTGCCTAAACACCCGGCTATTTTTTGTTTGTTTGTTTGAGACAGAGCCTCAAGTTGTCGCCCTGGGTAGAGTGCTGTGGCATCACAGCTCATGGCAACCTCCAACTCCTGGGCTCAGGTGAGTCTCTTGCCTCCGCCTCCCAAGTAGCTGGATAGCTGGGACTACAGGCGCCTGCCACAATGCCCAGCTATTGTTTTTTTTGGTTGCAGCCATCATTGTTTGGCAGTCCCGGGCTAGATTCAAACCCGCCAGCTCAGATGTATGTGGCTGGCGCCTTAGCTGCTTGAGTCACAGGCGCCGAGCCACATCCGGCTATTTTTACTGCAGTTGTCACTGTTGTTTTAGCTGGCCCAGGCTGGGTTTGAACCCATCAGCCTCGGTGTATGTGGCTGGTGCTGTAACCACTGAGCTAGGGGCGCTGAGCCCCAAATGTCTATACTTTAAACACTGACTTCCAGTCTTCGGAATCTGTGCTTTCTGGTGATTATCTTTAAATGTTGCACTTGAATAAATTATCTTTAAACAAGATCCTGGCCCTTTTTATTAGGTTAATACCTACATGTATACATGCAATGACTCAAGTCTACATCTGCCTGCTTGAGGTTCCTGGGACAGGGCACAGCAGTGGCACATCACGCATCATGTGCCAAGAGGTAGCACCATGATGACAGGGCTTCTCAGCACATCTTCCCAAATCACCAGTGCTTTGACCAAGGCCTCCGGGTCTCCTGCTCCCTGATGAATATCCTTGAAGCCACCAATGAGTGGGTCACACATTTGCTGCCAGGAGCCCTCTGAGGGTTCCCTAGCACCCACCATAATCCCTCACCTTCCCCTCCTTTTTTCCCTTTGTATTTAGCCCATTCCAGCAATTTCTCCATCATGCAAGGAAGGCATACCAATGTTTAGCACCACTTCTGTGTTGTTTTTCCCTGACTTCCACCTGGATGATAAACTTTGGGGTAAATAAAAAGACTTGTTATCATCTTCTGCTATAGGACAAGCTGAATCTCCAGGTTCAGTTCCAAGAATTGTTTCAGGTAGCCGGGCGAGGTGGCTCAGCCTGTAATCCCAGCACTCTGGGAGGCTGAGATGGGAGGATCTCTTGAGGTCAGGAGTTTAAGAACAGCCTGAGCAAGTGCAAGACCCCAACTCTACTAAAAATAGAAAAATTAGCCACGTATGGGGATGTCTGTAGTCCCAGTTACTCTGGAGACTGAGGCAAAAGGATCACTTGAGGCCAAAGGTTAGAGGTTGTTGAGAGACATGCTGACAGCACAGGGCTTTTTTGACTATGGTCAGTCACAGGATTGGGACAGGAAAAAAAAGCAAAAGAATTGTTTTAGGCTCAGCACCCACAGCACAGTGGTTATGGCACTGGCCACATACACTGAGGCTGGTGGGTTCAAATCCAGCTTGCTAAACAACAATGACAACTGCAACAACAACAGAAAAAAAAGCCAGGCGTTGTGATGAGCGCCTGTAGTCCCAGCTACTTGGGAGGCTGAGGCAAGAGAATTGCTTAAGCCCAGGAGTTTCAGGTTGCTGTGAGCTGTGATGCCACAGTACTCTACCGAGGGTGACACAATGAGACTCTGTCTCAAAAAAAAAAAAAAAAAAGAATTGTTTTAGGTCAAAGCATTTATGTAGTTGACTGGGCCCTTGTTAATGGAGAATGTATGACTGTGTAAGTGGCTGGCGATCCTGTGACCGACCATAGTCAAAAAGCCCTACTTTCTGTTAATGGCAGTGTTTCCCCTCCCTGAAATGCATTTATATTCATACTTCACAGAGAGTGAAACTCCTTTCACAAATCAGTGAAAAGTAAATGTCAGAAACATTACATCTCAAAAGACATTCAGTGCAGGAATGTGTGGAACGGCTGTGCAGAAATAACAAAATGTTCACTTTCTTTCAAGCCAGCTCATCTGCAGTGCATTCGTGGCGCTGATACAAAAGGGTTATTTCGCCAGACAGAATTCCACAGGTGCCTAGTATGTGTCCCACGGATAACAGCATCCACCATCCACAGCCAGCCTGGGCCAGCTCCATCCTGCCCTTGGTGGTCCCTGGACACCTGCTGTGACTCCCCTCAAGCACTCTGGCTTCTTAGAGAGGGGCACAGGCCAGTGTGTCTGAGCGGTGCCAAAACTCATTCAGACTAAGGCTCCATCAGACACAAACCCAGTGCAGTTTTCAGCTGTTTCTCGATGGGAACTTTCCCCACCACAATTATTCAGACTGTTTTACACCTTCACTTCCTGAATATTCATGCTCACCTTTAAAGGTTAATTCTTCCTGCTATATTCCAGCTGGTTTCATGACCAACAAACCTCTCCACCGCATATGGTGGCTTTTTCATTGCTAACTCCACTCAATCCACTCCTCGTCAAGCTCTCCCTCCTACCCACCCAGCCCACCAGGGTTTTCTATTTCGTGATGGTTTTGGGTCATCACCATTATGTAAATCCTCAACTCCTTGGGTATGGGGGAGATTTTTTGCTTTTTTGATAGTTTATGTTTTTTGAGACAGAGTCTCACTCTGTCACTCAGGTAGAGTGCAGTGGTGTCAGCCTGGCTCACAGCAACCTCAAACTCCAGGGCTCAAGTGTTCCTCAGCCTCCCAGCATCATGCCTGGCTAGTTCTATTTTCAGTAGAGATGGGATCTCTCTCTCTTGCTCAGGCTGATCTTGAACTCCTGAGCTCAAGAGATCAACCAGCCTCAGTCTCCCAGAGTGCTGGGATTATAGGCATAAGCCACTGTGCCCAGCCCAGACTTCTTTATTTTAACTTAAAACATTCCAAGCCTCTTGGGCAGCACCTGTGGCTCAGTGGGTAGGGTGCCGGCCCCACATACTGAGGGTGGCCCCGGCCAAAGTACAACAAAAAAAAATAGCTGGGCATTGTGGTGGGCACCTGTAATCCCAGCTACTTGGGAGGCTGAAGTAAGAAAATCGCCTAAGCCCATGAGTTGGAGGTTGCTGTGAGCTGTGTGACGCCACGGCACTCTACCAAGGGCGATAAAGTGAGACTCTGTCTCTACAAAAAAAAAAAAACAAAAAACAAACATTCCAAGCCTCTAGACAAAGCTTAATCAATTACAAATCAAAGAATCTTTAAACCCATAACCTGCAATCCATGGCTTCAAGATATCCTGCCTTTTTGAGCCACACTAATATACATCTTCCACTTACCGGTTTCTGACTTTACGGGTAATCCCTCTCTCCTTGAAACATAGAAAACCAAACTGTAACCCATCACACTGAGATCCCTTGACCAAGGCTTCTCGAGCATGGCTCTTGGGATGGTGGTTGCACATATTCAGCTCAGAATCAACCAGTTTAGAATATTTGATAGAGTTCGGGTCTCTTTCCTTCGACATTCCAAATGGTCAAGAGTCATATAAGTAATTTAACAAACAACTGTTCTCTGACCAGGAACCGAACCCCAGCTGCAACCATGAAACTTAACCACTAGAGAGGAGGCTCTGTAAATCCCACAGAGGACCCAAAGCAGGCAGCATTTAAAGGACTTTAACCTGTTTCAAATTTGATCTCAGCTGCAACGCTGCTTAGCTAATTCCCAAAAGACTGCCAAGTCCAGCAGGGCATTTAAAACGTATTGTCTGATATTGGGTCAATAAATTCTTAGTGTCACTCATTACACCTGGTTTAGAAAACAAAACTATTTGATCTGTAATTTCATAATTTCAGTAGTTTTATTCCTGTCCTGTAGTTGTCCCATTGTTTCTTTTGGTTTAAAATTAAAGGCTCAGTGCCTGTGGCTCAAGTGGCTAACGCTTCAGCCACATACACCTGAGCTGGCGGGTTCGAATCCAGCCCGGGCCCGCCAAACAACAAAGACAGCTGCAACCAAAAAAAAAAAAAAAAAAATAGCCGGGCATTGTGGCCAGCGCCTGTAGTCCTAGCTACTTTGGAGGCAGAGGCAGGAGAATCACTTGAGCCCAAGAACTGGAGGTTGCTGTGAGCTATGATGCCACGGCACTCTACCCAGGGCAACAGCTTGAGGCTCTGTCTCTAAAATAATAAATAAATAAACTTAAAAATATATTTATCTTCGCCCCCACCCCACCCCCCTTTTTTTTTCTGGTGCCCTACTCACTGAGCTACAGGCGCCGCCCTGAGATTATTTTCTTTTTATTATTATTATTATTATTGGGGATTCATTGAGGGTACAAGAAACTATGTTACGCTGGTTGCGTTTGTTGGGTAAAGTCCCTCTTACAGTCATGTTTTGCCCCCAAAAGGTGTGGCACAAACCAAGACCCCACCCCCCTCGCTCCTTCCCTCTCTCTGCTCTTCCTTTCCCCACCCCTCCCTCATTCTTTCTCTCTCTGCTCTCCCCTTCCCTCACCCCCACCGTGTCAATAATTGTCATTAATTGTCCTCATATCAAACTTGAG